>OX411306.1:176026393-176245267 GCA_948150685.1 Rhaphigaster nebulosa
AGGATCATCCTGGGGTGACCTGTGACATTAGTACCGAATCTCAAGACAATCGGTCCAATAGTCTCGGAGAAAAGCCGCGGACGGACGGATTTTTTTTTATTCGATATTTGGATTCTACGTATCTTGAAACGTAAAACCTCAAATTTTGAGGGGGGGGGAGTTACAAAAATGTTTTCCTTGGTCGATTCCATAGGTCTATTATTGAAAATAATAAACCAAAATTGATGTTTACCTCTTTTCAAATAACCAATTAATTTGAAGTTGAGCTAAATATTTCAAAATCAATTCCAATTTATGAGCATTTAAAAACTTATTGTGGTTATTTTATGATTTAACAAATAAATTTTAATGAAACAACTAGATAGAGGTAACTGTTTACTTAATACTTCTCAAAATGGTTATATTTTTCCACTTTATAGGGAACGGCAAAAGCAGCAACAACAAGAAAAGAAAGAAAAACGAAAGACCCAAAAAGGAGAAAGGAGAAGATAGCCTCACATTTATGTTCTACGCTGCTTTGTAAATAAGCATCCAAAGCTATGGAATGGTGCATCAATTGTTTCTTTTTGCGAGTTAGTTTTCCAATTTTCAATGCATAATAAATTTAAAAGTGGTCTATAACATTCATGTTATGTATTAAACAATTTTTATTTATTTAAAATTATTTTCTGTTGATTGAGGAAAATTTTGTTTGATTTATTAGTTATGAAATATGATAAAATAACGCTGTACATTATTTTAAAATTGTCAACTCAATTAATTGCATATGTACTTTTAAAGTGACGAGTAATGTATGTTAGTTGACTATTACAAGTTTATTTGTTACCTAAAAAAAATTATGAAAACCCTTCTGATTTCTATCGATATTTTTTTATTTTATTCATACTGGTTATTAAATATGAAATAATAACAATGTACATTATCCTAATACTTTTAAATCGATTAGTTGCTTATGTACTTTTAAAGTTACAAGTTATGTATCTTAGTTGACTATTAAAAGTTTATTTGCTATCTAAAATATTTCTGAAAATTTCATTTTATTCATTCATTAAATGACATCCATTTTTTTTTTTTATTTTTTTTTTTAGATTAGCAAGTAAGATACTAGTAAATATATGCATGAATTGTTTATGATAGCACCCAATAAAAAAAAAATTGAATGTTACATCGTTGATCTATCGATATTATTTTGCATATATATATATATATATATATATATATATATATATATATATATATATATATATATATATATATATATATATATATATATATATATTGTGCTGTGCTGCAACATGCTACTGTCTATTGGCCTCTTCAATAAGCCAACCACTAGGAGTCTGTCCAGTCCTGCTGTCATCCAGTTGTGGACTCCTTACTCCTAGTGACTCTGGCCTATTAGTCAATCCAGCGAAATCTTGTCCTGCCGACCCTTCTTTGTCTTTGAATGATTTCCATCAGTGGTTTCCTCGGGATCTGCTTCTCATTCATCCTCGCCATATGACCAGCCCACCATAATCTTGTCTGCATTGCTATGGAGATAATATTGGGCTCACTCACTATATAGGTCGTCAATTTTCTGATTGTGCCTGCTTATCCATCTTCCATTGGTCCAAATATATGGCGGAAAGTCTCTTTCAAAAATCATAAAATTTGACTCACTGCCTTGGTTGTGGTCCAGATCTCTGGACCCCATGAGAGGACTCGTTTTTTACAGAACAATTTTTGATCTCTTTGCAATGAGCCTACTTGACTAGTGGTGTCTCAACCCAAAGTAGCTGCGATTTGCAGATACTTCCTTCTGGTTTCTATCCCTATTTCATTATTAAAGGCGACCTAGGATCAAAGGCATGTGAATTCGGCAATTTGTTGAAAGAAGTGGGTACAAAACTTCAATTTCTCTCTAGGCATAGTAGTCTGTTTGGGTAATTGTTTTTTCTTGGACAATACTTAGAACAAGTCTTGCTGTTTCTTCTAAAGCTGAAAAAACCTCAGAAGAGAAGTACTGGTTGCTTCCTGCTCACAATTTCTAGGAATTGTACCGATCTGTTAAATATTATACTCGATGTCTGAATCCCAGCCTTTTTCATTGCTAAGTTGAAAAGTAGATATCCTAGGACATTCCTTTGGCAGCTGGAAACCTCTCATTGATGTAAAGCTTTCTGACCGATCTGCTTGTATCTGTGCCACACATTCAAGGCCTGTCATATTCATTCTTATCAGTTTAATAAGTTTCTAAGGAATCCAGAATTTCCTCAGTGCACTATAAAGAGCTCCCTGATTGATTCTATTATAGACCGCTTCGAAATCTAGGAAAATATGATGTGTTGTGATATGAAACTCCCAACCTTTCTCTAGTATTGTCCTGAGACTAAATGTTTGATAATATTATTTTACTCGTATTTTGGGTCTGATTAAATTTATTTAGCATAAAATTTTTTCTTTTTAATTTTTTATTGCAACGTATATGTTGATTAAAACTTTTTAATATTTATAAATTCTTGGAATCCACCTGAATTTCACTGTACATTCTTTAAAAATTGGAATTGATTGCTGGTTGTATTAGGATTATCATTCCAGAAGTGAAACAAAGCTGTGTGCTAAAACCTTCATGCTGAATGAATGTAGTAGTATTCTGAATAGTTTAGCCCAAAGGTTTCTTTATCATATCCCCTTCCTTAAGTGATTTGCCTTTAGATTTTAACTGGCTGTAATTCCCCATGAGATTTGCATTCAAAGCATAAATAAATTTAGCACAATTCTTAGAGTAGCCAGAATCAATTTAGATGCTAATCAAACCATGCTTATGTTTAACTTGCAATACAGAATTTTCCCGAGTCACTACTTGGTGCTAAAAATAAAAGCAAATATAAAATATTAGTAATTTTTTGTTTATTTTATTATTTATTTATCATAGAAATTACAAGATGTTAATTCGAAGCAATATTTATTGTTAACTATTTTTAGGAACATTATAGCAATATTTTTACAAACAATATTTGTACAAGATAACAAAAAATACATATAAAAAGAAAAGAAATAGCATAGTTAAAGTTTTTAAGTTGCCTGCCAATTCCTCATCAAATATCTTAGAATCTGATAATGTTCCAGATTCTGCAATATTAAAAAAAAAATTTTATATATCTAAAAGAAAATTAGAAATTATATAAACCATATCCATAGCATTTCGAGTAACTTCCTCTTCAAGATTTTTTAATCTCTATCAATATGTACATTCATAATTTGTCATCCTACTGAAACTTGTTTTCGAGGTGCAGGCTGTCCATCTATCTCATATGCGAGTAAGAGGTTGAATTTTTCGGAACAATCTTCCCATTACTAAAATAAAACTTGGTGTATTGGTTATCTCTTTTGAGATAATTCATGGGACAACTCTCTTTTATTTTTTCGCACAGTTCCGATGCATGATAACTTATTTTTCAAATTACTGATAAGGTCTATGCCACTAAATTAATTATCGGCACTAATACTGCGGCCAGATCCAAATAAGGACATAGCCACTCTTTTCACCTCTTCACTTGGTTTGTTGCTGATATTGAAAGAACTTTCAGGCTGTTTGCCAGCATAAATTTCCATGTTCAAAGCATAAAATATCCTTGCATCAACAAGGGCAAAATATTTTATTCCGCACTTGCTCGGTTTTGACGGTGCATAATAGCACTAATAAGTGCACTAAATAGACACTTCCCTCAGAAACCTGAAAACATTTTGTTGACAATATAGCTCTTCTGGCAATTTTTATAAACTTTTCCAACACTTGAGAATTGGAGCAAGACTGTCGACTGTTTTTTGTTCTACTCTGGTATTGCGGTCATCAAAGATGAGGCAACGGATCAGGGTTTGTTACCATTTGATATTCATCACAAGACTAAATTTGCCATTCTATCACCATCGATCCCCTAAAGTTCTTGCAATCTTTTACGAATTCCTCTTTGGTACAACAAACCAACAAAAAAAAGCTCTTAGTTTAATGACATCTGTGGGGCAATGTCTCTTTCTCATACAATTTGTGCTTGTTTGCAAACGGGCTTCAGAAGGATGACAAATTATGAAAGCAACAAATGTCATAACAGCCCATTCAATTAAGACAAAAACCACCATTTGTCGTAACTAATTAGGGGAAAGCTGGATTTTACATATGTAATAGCCCCTTATCAGACATATGTTTTCTTGAAAGTCCCCACTTCTTCACGCCCAGAATTTTCCCCAATTTTTTTATTTTTGAGAAGATAAATTTTATTTTCCTTGTATGTTGTTTTGAATCGTTGTAATACACAAAAATGTTTCAAACAAAACTTATAGTTTTAAAATGGTATGGCTGTGAAGTGAGTAAGTGTGCAATGCTCCAACGTCACCGCCACATATAATATTTTTTTATTTGGAACTTTAATGTCAGTTTTTGTTTGGGAGATATCCGGGTGTGATGCATACTGAATAGGGCCTTCCATTGTCCACCATCTAAGGGCTCGCCATGCTATGGACTAGCAACAATCAGCAGCGACCTCTGGTACACTGAGAAGAACACAGAGATGCAGAGCAGAGGGTAAATGTCCGTATATTATTTCATGAAGGCATTACAGATAAAATAATAATGCAACAAGATGATGTAGGTGTTGTCATTGATGGACGATTTCTTCTTCATTGTGTTCCATGGCCAAAAAAGAACCTTATGGCAAAATCATAGGAAATTAATGCTCCTTTATTACCAAGAAATATATGGAAACAACTTCACTGTTATTTTTGATGAGTATCTTCCAAAAGCCACTAAAAACTCATTATGCAATATAATTTGATGAAAAAACCCTCTTTGTGCCAAAAAAAAAAAATGCCATTCCATATGTGTAAAAAGTACCAAGTGTAAATAAATACTGTAAGTAACATTAAATATAAGAAATAAGCTAATGAGTATAGTAATAATTGAATACAAATTTGTAAATAAAAACTGAATTCCTAAACGAGTGAATAGACAAAATGAATTGAATCAGATAAGTAGCTGGTTGAATATAACCAAATGTAAATAGTAATAAACTAATACTGTGAATAAGTTGAACATTTTAGAGAATGGGTGGCCTGTGATGCTGTCATATAAATTTTTGTATCAAAAAGTAAACAGTGGAGCTGTTTTTATATTTCTTGGTAATAAAGGAGAAATACTTTTCTATGATCTTGACATAAGTTTCTTTTTTTTTTTTTTTTTTTTTTAATTTTTTTAAAGCTACAAGTTTGGTTTGAAACATTTTTGTGTATTTCTATGATTTAAAGCAACCTATGAGGAAAATAAAATTTATCTTAAAAAAAATATACAAGTTTGTGATTTTATACCTACTTAGGTATAATTTTAATTTAAAATACTTTCAAATGAAACTAATGGAATAATTTATCGGGAACAATAAAAAAAAAAAGTTAAATTCTCTAGGACAACCATTTCCGGAAGACATGCGTTTTCGAACTTCCGAGGGGTATGGGAAAAAATCTTGAAGGAGAAGTGTAGACTTATAAGTATATACATACTCTCGTATAGTACTAGATACTCTGGTGTACTACATACTAGTATATCTGAGCGTGAACTCTCACATTAGATATCTTATCTTTATTCTCAGTAATATACACTCACTACATTCGAAGTGTTAGCGTTATCAGAGAAACATGTTTATTCGAAAATACAATACAATATTAGTTACCAAGAAAGTTTATTTAAAACACATAGTTTATAATGACTATGTTGAAGTAACAGTTTATACTTAATAAGTAATCAGCTTATCCCACTGGAAAATATCGCTTCAGTTAAACATTTAAGCTTTTTACAATTATAAAACGTTTTTGTAAATGGTAAACTTGCTTTTACAGGTATAAAGTTACCATGACAACGGCACGTACGCAAGATGGCAAAAGGCCCGTGCGGATCTATATCGTGCATTATCTCGAAAAAGGTAGGGATTTAAAACGGTGGATCATTATATTGATATGATTTAGATGCCCGCGTCGAAATCATTAAAACCAGACCCATCCACCGACTCGATCCATCGTCGGAGCTTTAAAACTTTTCAGTTTTTTCATCACTTTTATTTAAGCCCTAGTAACAATTTGAGAATGGAAATTAGAATTCCTCATTTCTCCATAAAATTCCCTTTCTTTACCTCATTCATCAAAATCCATCGCTCCTGTGAGCCGGAAAAAGGGATCTATAGTACTGTAATAATATATAGTAGTGATATACATACAGAGGTGCCCACAGAGGGGGGTTACGACGCAAGCTGTGTCGTAAAAATTCTTGGAGGGAGGGACGAAAAGTGGCCTTTTTGGGAGCGGATGTTTGAAGAAGAAATAGAAAAAAAGCATACTAAAACTAAAATTATATAAGTGTTGGTCCAGACAAATTAGGGAAAAGGTTTGTTGTAGGCGAAGAATTTGGTACATTCTAGTCTTTTGCATCTCTGAACTTGAACCTGTGGTTTTCTGACAGATATTTTGCCCAAAACATTGGTTTTTCGTCTCTATTTTGGAAACTATTGTTTTATTCAAACAAGACCATTCTCTACCAAATTAAAGTAGGTAGACCAAATGTTTTACACTTTATGCCCATAAAATATTTTTCTGTAAACTTTTAACCCGCTGAAAATTTCTATAAAAACTATCCATACAGTTTACTATAGTTACGCTACTTATGACCGTCATGGAATACACATAAAAATATATAGTGTGCACATTAATATTTGGTGTATCTGAACAAATTGAGGCCCAAGAAACTTATCTTATATATATTTTAGTCGTTTAATTTCAGTAAAAAAAAAAAAAATGTCGCCCAAACTTTTTTAAAAGCATGTCATCTTCTTGCATGATATAAGTGGCTGTAAGACAATTTTGTCCTCTTCGATCAATATAAATCGATGTTTTTACTTCAAAACTTGAGCTTAATTTTTAAAATTGTTCAAACGAATGGTTTTTAATTAATCGATATTACCAGAGTTTTAGGATCTTACGAAAGCCTTAGCTTCAATTAAAACAGACCAAATTAAAAATTTTAACCCGCCAGAAACAATATTCTCTGGGAACAAAATAGCTCTCACATGAACTTCTGCATCATTGGCGAAAATATGCTGAAATCACGATAATGAAAAACGTAGCATGACATCCTGAAATTAAAACGAGCTGAATTTTCCTCCAGAAATATACAAAACACATATTCTTGTCCGACTTCTTTTGAAATCGAAGGATTTATAATTATTGGAATTCTGCTCCAAAAATCCGCAATACACTCAAATTTGCTCCCAATACTCAAACAATGTCATATCTATAAATAGGAACATCACAGCTGACAACTGGTTTTCCAGTATTCCATTGGCAGAAGAGTTGCTCGAAAACAAACTAACCTTCCTGGGCACGATTAGGAAAAACAAGATACAACTTCGGCTCATCGATGTTTATATTTAAAGAAAATGTTATGGCAGTTTCGTACAAAGCAAAGAAAAATAAGTTGGTAATCCTGATTTCGACACTTCACGATGACGCCGCCATAAACAAAAGTGGAAAACCAGAAATAATTTTGAGCTACAATACTACCAAAGGAGGTATAGACATTTTGAGCAGCTCTGCCATGCATACAACTGCGGAAGAAAAACGAAACGTTGGCCAGTTTGTATTTTCTACAACATGGTCAATATTGCATGCCAGAATGCTTATGTCGTCTACGTTTACAATTTTTGGAAACAAAATAATCGGACTTCAAAAAACCACTAATGCTAGGATTGTCAGAACAACAAACGAGGCCGACGATGATAAAACGTATGGAAAAACCAATGTCAAAATCACTAATAGCAAAAGTTGAAGCATGCCTTAAATTACTGCCTAACCAATAAGTGGGATAGGGATCATCCGGTGAAAAAATAAGTCGATCATACTGTGAATTTTGTCATTACTGGAAAAAAAGGATGTTGAAAATGATATGCGATGGTTGTACAGTTCCTATCTGTGGTGAACATCACAAAAAAATCTCCATTGGCTGTGATAAAAGGCAAAAGTGATGCATAAAATATAATTTATTATGCCATGTTATGTACCTCTTCTGGTATAAAAAACTGAAAGACTGAATAAATGTTTCTAAGACTGACCTATTCTTGACAACAATACGAGTCGTTATTTTATTGAAAAAAAATTGTGATTATATACAATTTATATTAGATTATATACATTGTTCCAAATAAAGTTTTTACTCCTCTCAATAATGTTTTTTATTTACTATACCTAATTCCACAAAGTAAAAAAGTTTTTTTGCTTAGTTTGTGGTTTTTAAAGCATGCACGCCTAAAAAGCGTATGGTGTCACTAGACGCTATGAGATGACATGTGTTCCTGTCAGAGTTAAAGAGGAAGTTACTTAATATGTTATGGGAATGGTTCATATAATTTCAAGTTTTCTTTTAGATTTTTTTAAAGATGATAACAAACCACAGCTACAGTCTAACTTTTTTGGAGGAAAATATAATATTAAAATATATTACTTTTCTCTAATGTTCATTGTTTCCCCCTACACTCCTGATATAATTTAAGGAGTAATTAAAACAAAATCATAGTAAAACAAAACTAAAAAAAATATAAGATTAATGGTAGTAATATTAAATAATTCATATTTTTTGTAGAATTTAGTTTATGAAAGGAAAATTTATAGTAAATTTTAAATAGGAAAGACATAGAGCATATTTTAAAAAGTTGATTTTATTAATTATTAATTTAAATATTCCCAGAAATATCATGCCAGTAAACAATTAATTACCACAGCAAAACAAGTTTCAACATCATAATCCATGTACAACTCAAGTGACCATATCTTTCTCTAAGAACAAGTTGGGATAAAACCGAACACCTTCTATAGATTCATCTCTGCAAATTTTTCCAAACTTTTCTGTAGTGAGTAATCTTTCTTTGGCTAGCAGCATTGAGATACCTAGCATCTGGGACAGTTCTTGAGCAGTCAGTGATCTATGAACTTTAATCTGAAATGGAGTTTAAAAAAATAAATAAAATAAGCCACTTATTTGTAATATAATACGTAAATCAAGTTTTTATTTTCCAAAATAGCTTTGCAAAGAAAGTATTCTTACAACAGCTTCCGTGTCTTCAACCGTAACAGAATCATCCTGTTCACTCAACTGCAAAACCATAACACCTGAATCAAAAATCCTAAGCTTGAGAGGTGTAGTAAGCCTACGACAAGCACGATACAAATCCTCAGGAGAAACTAATTCAAGACCACGAGCCCTGTTAACTCGACAATAGGCATCAGTTAAAGACATCATTCCACCCTGTTCCTGAAATTAAAAAAAAATTAAGTTTGTATTACCATAAACTACCTACTATTCGCTAAAAAATATTGCATCAAAGGTATGAGAATCACCACATTTTTTGAGTCTGTTAAAAATCAATGGGAATGTGTATATCTACTGATATAAAAATGGATGTAGGTATAGCTGTTTGAGATTAATGGACTTTGGATGATCATTATGAAAATTGACACATACATGTATTTTTTCATGGAGAAGATTTTTAAATGCTATCCACTTTGTTGCAACTCGCCACTAAAATAATGGCACTGCAGCACACAAAAGGACAAAAGACAGCCCATTTTTCATTTGTAACCGCTAACCGCGAAAACTACTGAAGCAATCTTTACCAAATATTATCTACATCATCTTCATGGTCCCAGGAAGATTTAGCAATAATAAAATCCACCGATTTTTCATTAAAATGCTACTGAAAAAGTGATTAGTAAATTGCTAAGAAAAAAAGTGACAATCTTCACACTGGTGGAAGCAAGTTGACTACTTAAACAAAAACTTTTTAATAAGTGTGAAATTATTGGGTGAAAATGCTATTTTGATAATAAAATCGGAGGGTAAGGAAAAGAAAATAGTGTGAAAACGTAAAACATTATTGCTGTTTAAAGAAATTTACTGTCTTAAAATGAAAATATAAATATTTGCTGCAATAATCACAAGGTATTTACATTAGTATTGTATTTACATGTAAATACGCTCGAGTAAATATTTGTACGGAATGATTCTCCCCTGGCCAATTGTATGTAGGGTCTCCAGAACTGGGAATCCTAACAATCAAATAATTTTGATACCCATGGGAGACAAATCACGAAATATAGCTCATTAAGAAGTCCTATAAATTTAGTTTTTCTCTTGAAATAATTGCATAGTTAATAACGGCCAATCATTGCAATTATGCGGATTGAATTAGCAAAATTCATGTTTTTCTCTTGGACAATCAACACTGCATGTTCAATAGATTTGTTTGAATATATGCCAAATGAAATCAACAAAATCATTGTATATCCAAGAACATTACAATGAACTTAAAATTGAATAAAACAGTAATTACAATCTATGGGATCCAAAACATAAAAATAATAATGTTTATGTAAATATCTAAATATAACTAAATATAATAATTGATAACCACACTTTCAATTGTGATTATTAATCTATTATATTTACTAAAATCAAGCAATAGCGTAGCATTGCCAGGCCAGCTAGTAAGTTATAAAAATAAACTTTTAATCCACTTTTTTTAAAATTAGTAGTTGAAATTATAAGTTTCAAAATCAATAAGTGATAAAAATCAATAAATATAAACTTACCCTGATTGGACTTTCCAGAATATCCACTGCTTCCTTTCCTAGTTTTTCAATATATTTACTCTCACTAGAAACAGACTCTCGTGTTACAGGATCATCTATACCCAAACTAAGTAGGTATGACTTAAACTGGACTGTTTCATCTTCTGTTATACTACCTTGTTTTTCCTGTTGAAATGTTTATAATAAAGTTGAAGGAAATTTCAATAATATTCTACAAAAATATGTACAATTACATTCCTAGTTTCATTTAAAAGCGTCACTGTTTAATAATTAAATTTATATTGGAACATTTATTTATAATGTCTTTAAGGTAATAGTAAACAAAGTTTCTTCCTTATTACCTTATTTATTTTTATTTACTTTAGACCGGGAACTGAGACAAAAAAAGTGTCTTATTTCAAGAAAATGTTTGATTGTGTCGGCCGAAAGTATTAACACCATAGGCTGGAAATATGAAAGCCTGCCATCTTAGTTCGGTTGCTATCAAATATTATAAGTCAACGAATTCATCATTAACTATTTTTAGAACAAAATGCATTTTAATCAATCTTAAAGAGGATTTAATTTCCTTCAAGATTCATACAAAATATTCGTAATTACTCTCAACAGTTGCCAAGCGGTATTGAAATAAAACAGTTTTCCTGAAATTTTGCAGATGTTAATGGTCCCGTATCTCAGTAGCTGTTCCAAATTTTAAAAAATATTACAGATAAAACTTGCAGGAAATCTTTAAAATTGATAATGACAAAGTTACAATGACAATGCACTGGAAGCGAGTTACTGAGGAATATCTGAAAAAGTAATGAATTCGTTGACCTATAAAATTAGATAGCAATCGATGTTGGGAGGTAGATGTTCATATTTCCAGTCTATAGTGAGAGTACTTTCGATCTGCACAATCAAAAATTGTCTAGAAATCACAGACGTTTTTTGGCCTCAGCTTCCAGTCTATTAAGTTTTCTACATTAGAGCCAATGTTTTGTGCCCATTTGCCTCATCTTCAAGGTTCAATCTTATTATTTTAAGTTCACATTTATATTCATTTATAATTTTTTCATTTTTTTTCCTTTTAAACTAAACCAGTATATCCATATGAAAATACTTTGCCAATAGCATTGCTGGTCAAAATTTCAAAAGTAATGCTTTTTATAAGCATTTACTTTTCATTATTATCATATTATCACAATAATGAAAAGTAACTGCATTTCCTTAAAAGAAAAATACATGGAAACATTATAAATATGAACATAGAATAATAAGATTGAACCCAGAAGATGAGGCAAATGGCCACAAAATGTTGGTTCTAATGTAGAACACTTAATAAAGTAATAAGGAAGAAATTTTGTTCTAATTACCTTAACGATTCATCACTTTGTCATAATTCGCAGTTATAATTCAGAAAAAAAAATACCAGATGATAAACTGACCAAATGTATATCCGAAATAGGGAGCATTAGCCAGTTTTTTTATATTCATAAGGTTTGTAAAAAAAGCTTTAAAATCTGTGTTTAACATGTATTAAAAATAAAGTTGCATCAAAAATGCTGTGCCCAAAATAAATAAACTATCCAGTAAAACGAATTTGGTTAAAAATTAAATTAGAAAACAAATAAAACCATAAAACTACATAAGTAAATCGATCACCCTTATTTTTGTTGAAATGACTTTTGAAAGGTTGACCATTTCTTTAGCCTTGTCCATAAGTTTGCTCAAATCCTGAAAAGCTATTGAGATTGTTTTTTCTGTTTCTTTTTGCTTTTCTTGGAGTCCTCTCTCAATTCCCACAATACCAGTCCGCGTTTTGATAGTGGGCGGCTAAAATTACAAATGCAATAAATGTATGCAATTAATGAAAAAATGCATAATAAAAAAGGTAATAATCAATTAGAGACTTTTATTTATACTCTACTCTGCCTTTTAAGCAATATGGGTGTTTGCAGCAGTTGGATGTTATGCAGGTCCATGTAACATCTCACTGCTACTAGTAAACAATTTACAATTTTTATTTTATATATTATATTATATTTATTTTTATTTTACTATGTGCACATAGTATAAACACTTTTTATCGAGTTGGTCTCTGTCTGCTTCTACTCTTCTGTCTGGTGGTCTTCTGAAGTGGGCTGGGCTAACAGCAGTTTTCCATCCATGCACAAAATCATTGATAAAATAGTTTTTTTTTTGGTAATTAGCTGAAGGAAAATGTTCTCAGTGCAGACGTAGAGTCTACTTTTCTTCACCAATTTGGCCTTTAGTGTCTTAAAGTGGATGCGGTTAATGATGATGTGCTCAGATGGGTTATAGGAAGCTGATGCCCTTCCCATGACCATGAAGCTTGGCTTGAAAGCCCCTATGCCCTCTTAATTGGAGACCATATATGGTTTAATAATCAGTGCATGCTTGGCATTCTAGAATAATTTTAAAAAAAAAATAAAATAAATAAGCCTGTACCACTACAACCAATGGAGGGTCTTAGGTTCAGTGCTTCGGAGTACCATTTCTTGACCAACGTTTATGCCAGAAGGTGATGTGGTCAGCATCCAAACTAGATTTATTCGCAACCCAATGAAATAGATACCCACTTTATTGTGGCTGGATGTGCCTCAGGAGGGTCTCCCAATCCCAGAGTTGATCCACAGCTGATTTTACAAAATAAATATATTTAATGCAAACTAAACTTTAGCATAAGGTTATGAGATACTATTAATTTTTACTTACTGGTCTTTGGTTTTGAATTGGTTGTGGTTGTCCTGGTGAAACAAATTCCCACCTCTTTGCACTCAGAGCATTTCGAAATTCTTTGATGAAATTGTCATTTAATCCATCTTTAAACGACAGTTTTATGAAATTGTTAAGACTTGCTTGAACAGGTCCAGGCCCTCTGTCTAAACAGTTAATGCCATTGATAAAGATAAAAAAAAAAAAAAAAAAAACCTGCATCAAGATTAACATATCCACTCTGTTAAACTGCTGGCCTTTTTAAAATGAAAGAAAATTAAGGTAATAAAATAATTTAAAATTTTATTTAATTAATAAAATTTAAAATAATAGTAGAATAATAGTTGTATATTCAGTGTGAAGCAGTTGGACATGGGGAGAGAGGGGAAACTGAAAGAGATAAAAATAGATTGATTAAGATGTAAATAGCCCTGAATTAATCAAGGGTAAAAATTACCTGAAAGATAATTGATTAAATAATTATATAGGTTAATGAATAATGCTAAATCTTGTTATGATGTATCTATAATGTAAAGAGCATCTTATTATAACTTCTCATTTTTTTTCTAAATTAAATACACCATTGGTGTATAGATGACAGGTATATCCAAGACAGATGTATGAGCTGATGGCTTGGTTGTAGCAACATTTTCAACAAGAGACAATATAGTTATTTATCTTTAGAAAATTATATGCAAACAAACAAGAAATATGTCCTGATGAGGGGGGCACATCTCCGAAGCATCAGAATTATTATAATATAAACAAATAATTTGTTGGAAGATCAATTTTGCTAATCCTTTTAAATAATTGATACTGTAATGAGTACTATGTGCCTGGCACCGCATTTTATGTAGGTTTATACTGTACATGAATGCTTGTTGCCCACTCTCCACATTATATCGAGAGAATGGTTGATCATTCAAAAAACAATAATAGGACCAAACTTATAGAAAATTTATTTTCTACAAGTTTTATAATAATCTTTAACGACATAGGAGGAATAGGAAACAAGGTATTTAAAAAAAAAACTATTTTTGTCACTTTTTTTGACATTTTACCTTTATCAAATTTAGGACCATCAGTTTTAGGGTAACTGTCAGTTATTCCACTCATTAAACCAATGAGGTCAGATTGATATGAGGGCCCAGTATTAACCATACATCTTCCAATTAAATTCTATGTCAAAAATTTGCAACTTCATTTTTCATTTGCAAATTCAAATTTTCGACATGAAACCCACGGGTATAGAATAATTGACGGTCATTTTATGGTTTAGGTTGGTAAGTACTTCTTATTTAAAGGTTTGGTGGCTATACATCTTCTGGTTAAGTGAATACGTTGCTGGCTCTTTATCTAAAGGTAATGTAGTCAGAGGCCAAGCTCAACTGTAAGCAAGATTTTCAACTCAAGAGCAATATTTATATTTGTTTGTTTTAAAATTTACATTTAAAAAGTTTAATATTTAAGTTATTTAAATAATTTTTTGGGCAAAAACAAATTTAATCAGTTACTGATATGGAGTTTACAGTTAGATGAAAGACAAAAGAAATATAGTGTAAGCTTAATCACTAATCACTAATTATGTCATGACTACTTATAATTAAAGCCTAAAATAAAAATGTTTATATTTTGTAAAAATTTAACTTCACAAAAAATGAAAAAAAAAAACAACTGGAAAACTGATAATATTTTATCTTGCTAAAGTAAAATTTTTCCATATTGTAATATATGAATTCTATAAATTACCAGGTGAAGGTGGCGACAAGTGAAGCACAATTTTAGAAGACCGTGTGAATGAAAAAGCACCAGGTATTTCTTCTTCAAGGAAAACAACATATTTAAGAGAGAGGGATAAACAAAATGTTGTATCATTTGGAGATGTCCACAGTAATCGATGGCTTGTTAGCACAATGTCACCACTTTCAAATGCTGTCTGAAAAATAGCAGTTAATATTTATATTACAAAAGATAAAAATGATAGAATATTTAGTTTCCAAATATATTTTATTTAAATGCTGTACTAGGAGATCCCTTCTACATTACACTTATTGCTTGCAAAGCAAACAAATTAGGTAAAATAATTACTCAGTAAACATAGAATAGAAATTTTAACTAAAAAAAAAAGAAAAAAGGAATTTTCAGGTTTAAAGCCACAGATTATAATTTTAATTCCACCAATTTTTTTATTTTATTAGATTAAATATGAGTATAGTGCATAGCGTTTCCAGTAAATTAGTAATTTTTTCAAATAGGTTAATACTTTTAAGAAACAATTTAATGGTTTATTCAGCTAATTTAATACTTTTCAAATATAGAATGAAGCATCATATTAAAATATTGTCAGAAATATGAAATCCATATGAAGAGCCAAATTGACCCTAAGTTGATTGAAATAAAAGACAAATTAACGTTTTGCAGAACAATTTGATCTTTTACCTACAATCAGTTAGGCCCAGGCTTAATTCTCTCATAACCTCAATAATGGTGATAGTCATGATGAACTGTTGATGTCAGGAGTCAACTTGCATACTAGCAGATCATTTCTTACTTTATCAAACTATATTTTGAATCTTGGAATATAACAACTAAGCATCAATTAAGTTGTAAGACCAAGGATTGTACCAGCAAGTAGTTGCAGGTAAGACACGATATAACAGGATTAAAAATAATATGATCAATTTCAAGAACCTAGAACAGTGGTTTCCAACCAGTGGACCCTGGACCATAGATGGGCTGCGAGAATCTTGGAGTGGTCAGCGGAAGGGTCCGACAAAACTCTGTATCTATTCTGTGACGACTTATTGTTAGAACTTTTTTATTATTTGTCTTTTCTCAGATTTGAGTGTTAGTTAAAAAGCTTGAACAGATAAATGCACAGCAAAAATGCCTAAAAATGCACGGTTGTCCGCGCATGGTTCAATTCCTTGCTGAGTGGTCCACAGACCTTAGTTTGGGAACCACTGGCCTAGAAGGTAGGCGCCTGAAGATAGGGGAATCATTAGGCAGGAAGAAAAAATTAGTAAGAGAACAAGATCTGATCTGGGAACAATCTGATAGAACAAAGGCAACTGATCAAGAAGTCATAGACTCTAGTAAAGCTTGTTCACTTAAAAGCTGAAAAGTATCCAAATAAGTGAAGATTCGTAAGATGAATTTCAGATAACACTGAAATATCTGAATCTCTAGATAAATTTCCTTCTTTTTTTAAAAAAGTGTTTACATTGTTTTTGAAAGAATATATGATTATTTTATCATTACATAACATCAACAGCAATGAAGTTTTTTTCTCCAAAATTTTTCACTAAATACTTTTTTCCTAGCATAAGTTCATTCGAAAAACCCTTTTATTTCTTGATTTATCAGGCTTAACTTAGACAAAGGTGTCAGCAACCTTCATGATTATAACCCAAACTATAAATCTCACTAATTCTTTCCAGCACTATCCTGGAGGTGCTAAAAAAGCATCAAAAATTATTTATAAAAAAACATTTTATTTATGATGAGTTAGTGCAATTATATTCGCTTAAACCTGTCTTATGTTCTAACTTTCATAATAAAATGGATCCAAAATATATTTAAATCTGAAGCACTAATAAATTTCCTGGGGGTTGAGCTCGTCAAAAAGAATCAGTTAAGACTAGCATGTGTTTATAATAGCCAAGATTTATTTTAAAATAATAATAACATTAATCTAGAAAAAGGCAACTTACTTTGGTATCTCCATCATACAGTCTTACATTTCTGGCATTACTTAATATGGATTCACCGTAAATAAGTTGAGAAGAGCCAAATTCAAACCTATTCATATCTAATGTATTAATAATAATTCATGACAAAAACTTATTTGTCAACAAAACGACTTGTTTATGAACGAATCTATAACCTCACATACTTGACAGTTAGCAGTATTAGTTCACAATCCAAAGAGATATATGTCATAAAAAAAAAAAAAAATGAGAACATTTTCAAAAGGAATAATAAGGCATTTATAATATTGTTAAATGAATATCCTGAAAGAGATATGGGTGAAATTAAAAATAAGGTATTATTAAAAAATTAAAAAAAAGGCAAAATTAAAAAATAGGCATTGCACCGCTACAAAAAGTCAGTGTTTTAATAATCTCCAAGTTCATACCCGATGAAGCGAGTTGGTCCCGAAAGTCTAACAAGAAGACCTATTAGGCTTGGCAAGTAGAAGTAGCCACTACATAAATAATATTTTATCAGCTACAGCGAGTAGATAATAAATAAGTAAAATAAATACATAAGTAAAATAAATAAACATTTATAAGAAAGTCCCGCTACGAAAAGGCACTGTTTTAACAATCTCCGAGTTCATACCTGTTGAAGCGCGTTGGCTCCGAAAGCCTATTAGGAATCGCGTAAGCAGGACAAAATTTATACATATATTGTGACGCTCTTAAAATAATACTAGCGTGTGAATAATGTGTAAGCGTTTAGTGAATAATACTACTTAGTGTGGCGCTCACATCAACATTTTTTGCCAGATCAATTTTTATGACTTAATAAATGCCATAGGCAACTGCTGTATTAATTTTTTAATCTCGAAATCGCTAAAAATCATTATTTTGATTGATAATAAACCACCCAAATCTCATTCCTTTGGCTTATCCGAGATTGCACTTTTTACTTTCAAATGATTTTGTAATGGTGACAGGTCTAGGCTAGATTTTGCTTGAAGATATTTGTACCAGTTTTAAAAGCCTTTCAAGTTATAGAAAGGAAAATCCTCTGTACAATTTTACAATCGGGACACCTTATCACTGACTCGGGCCGAACTTACCCGATGGTCGCTGGACTACCACTCTCCAGCGTCATTTGTGGTAAATATGGTAACTGCTTTGTACTCAATTCTAATATTCGTTTTCATCGGAATTATTAAAATGATCACTGCTTTAATTAGTTACTATTTAAAACTATTAGTGCTGAGATAAAAAAAAACACCAACAGATCTTTTTCAGTTGAGGTCGGGGCCTTACCGTAATTGCAATTATTACTGCTTTAATTAGATCACAGCTGTCGACTTCCGCTCGCTGCGCTCGCTCAAGAGATGTAAAAAAAAAATAAGTTCCTTTTCAGTTGAGGTCGGGCCCTCATTCTCATTTAAATTATATCTACTTTAAATTATTACTACAACTTCACCATACCACCAGAAGTCGATAGCACTAATAATTTTAAATAATATCTAATTAAAGCAGTAATAATTCTAATGAGTACGAATTTTAGAATTGAATAGAAATCAGTTAGTACAAATGGCGCTAGCTAGGTAGTGCAGCGACCTTCGGTTAAGTTCGGCTCTAGCCAGAGATAACGTGTCCTGATTGTAAAGTTGTACCAAATCCTCTAATGCAATACATGTGTTATTCACGACTCATTTTATTCCAGTCCCACATTCCAATTCTTATTCCTTTGCCCAAATTTGAATTTACTTCAGTCTTACACGTGTTAATTTCATTATTGTTCCTAGCCTGTCAACACTGGCAGTTCCCACCTAAAGTGTTCCCACTATTTTTGTTGCTTTAATGAACAATCAGTAATCTTAAGCTATCCATTCACGGTCCAACTTAATAAGACTACGGTCTAGGACTACAGTTGGACGCATTCGTCCACTCACGCTCCTACAAGAGATTCGATCAGTTATTCTAACCTGTGCTCATTGCTTATCAGTGTTTTGAAAAATAAGAAAATTTCGGCAATTTGTCTTGATATGGTGTTATTGGAAACAAAGAAAAATAAAGTTTGGACGCAAAAAATGTTTGTTATCCGAATTAATTACAGTGATTTCAAAATGTTAAATAAAATTGATAGGAAGGATTATAAAAACTACTTAAGAATGGATAAAAAAATCAATCCTTTAGTATAGGATAAGGATAAATGATAAAAAATGAACATAAGGTTTATATTTGTGTTATACGTTTTTATTTAAAAAGTTTATAAATTTTCATATTACTTTAATTCCATTTAGCTTAAATTAGTTATATTAGTTGAATGGTCGGGTTACATCAGTGATTACAAACGTACTTAATACAAGATAAATTACATAGGTCCAAAATTATTAGTTCAAAATCGTTGCCATACCTGTTTAATAACGTAATTTATTTAATATTTTAATTCAATCCCAACAATAGAACGTCACAGTGACGTTATAATAAGGAATTTTGGACATGAGAATATTAAAAAAAAAAAAAGAGTACATATTTTCATTAGCGTATTACACCGATATATATGCAAAATATAGTAATATTTTATAGTAAAATGTAGTTAAAAAAAACTGAAGATGTGTTTTCAAACCTTTTTTTTTCTTATCATTCTAATTATTCTAAAAAAAAAAGCATATAATAATCTAGGGAGAAAACCACTAACCTGGCAGTTGGTGACTAATAGTAAACAAATATAGATAATTAATTACGTAAAAGTAAACAAGTGGAATTTGTAGGACGACAACCCTACTCACGATCCTACGCGCTAGGATGTTAGGAGGGTGAACTGCTTGTAGGAGGATCGGAGAAGCCTACAGACATCCTACAAGCTCTATATAGTCCTACTCCCCATTCACACTCCAACGGTAGTCCGATACTTATGTAGCCCTACAAAGTAGTCCTACATGAAGGACCGTGAATGGCTGGCTTTAGAGTCGTATTATGGAAAGTAATTTGTGGTGTGTCCGTTTATTCTCCTCATTCCATTGTCGTCTAACAACATCATCTTGTATGCATGTTTCAAATATGTTATTATTTTATCTTTTCCAATATATGAGGGAGTAAGCTACATATAAAGCTTTTTTTTCTAAGTAAAAGATAAATGGGCTAGCATATGTTGGAGCCGAAATCGTCATTCCTTCGTCATTATTATTTTAACTGCTGACAAAAAATAGGATTATCTACTAAATCAAGGGCCATAACAACTACCTCTGCAGCCCCCACGTATTAGGGGATCCCAAGCTTGGAAGGGAGCGAGGGGAGGGGGCTTGCTTATATCAAAAGCATTTTATTTGAAAAATAAGTGGTAAGCAACTTTTAGACAGAACTAATGGCCCAAAAGCTACTATTAAAGGAGTTTTTAAGGAGGAAATCTCAAATATCAAGCAAATATAATAGTTCTAAAGACGATAGTATATCTATTATTTTTTATTTAGACTGTAGACTTAAGCAAAACATGAAATCAGCTATTTGTTTGGTCTCTTTTACAGAATACAAAATTAACTGAGCTGTTATATTTTATTATTAAAATATTTCTTTTAAAATATATTAATATTACATAGTAATTTTTCAGAGTATACAATTAAGTATAGTTGAATACTCTGAAATAATTAGTTTTGCGAAATCTATACTAATTATTTCATATAATCTATTCAATAAATTTGAATTTATTGTTTTTATAAGGAAATTAAATTAATTACGCTTATGTCTTTTTCATAAAACGCTACTCAGTTGTAAAACGCTAATTGGTTATGCTCAATTATTGTTATAAACAGATCATTTGAAAAAAAATAATTATTTTAAGACAAAATGAAATGATTTTACTGTAGGATATTTGATTTTCAAGAATAATGTGTCGGTTTATAAAATAGTTCCCTTTTTTTAAAAACCGAAAAAATTTTAAAAATTTAAATGGCTACTTATTAAAGTGGCATTGGAAGTAACGGAAACAGAGTGAGTTTGATCCAAAAAAATGACTATTTTTCTGCCGCCTCTGATTATTTATAATCGCAAGTATTTTCTTAAAATGAAACAGTTGATATAGCGATTATCATTATTGGTGAAGGATACCTTCAGTGCATTAGAGCACAAATAAAATGTAAGGACATTTTTATTGTTTTTAATCTGTTGTTAACTTGTTTCTGAAGTAAATAGCTTGATATAGAAGACCTTTTGAAGCCAGTTGCAAACAATTCATGCTTATGATAATACTTAGAATGAGTAATAAATTCTTGTGGCTTAATTCTTTTGGAAGCCTTTTTTAAGGCTTTAAAAATCTGTTTTGCTGATTTATACTTCTTTGTATATCCAAAACACCAATCAACTAAAAAATTTTAATTTTTTAGTTGATACTTTTGTTTCAACTTTTGGACTGATTTTGGTGTCTGGTCTATGTATGATGATAATATTTATAGCTAATAATATATAATTTGTTTGAATTATCCGTTTAACGCTGTGGAATCGGGCATATTAAAACTTGACAATAAGTTTGCTTAGTAATTCTTCATAAATGCAGGGGAATCACTGCTGATTGAAATAAATGATTTGTTTTATTAGTAAAACCATTTTTTCTTATCTGAACATACTATTACACAATTTCTTTATCTTATTTTTTTCTAAGTAAAAAACAGTCATTTTTTAACAATTTAAAATGGAAAATAGTTAAAAGATTTTTTTACATTACTTTAACAGCCATCTCTGTTCTGTGCTGTTGTTTTCCTCTTCTGGATCCGAAGGATGGACCGTACATCTGCCGCACCATCCGCTACCAGAGCCTGTTCTTGGTTAATGCCTAGCATTCCACAGCATATGTGTGTACTGGTCTTATTAGTATTAATTTATCATGAATAAATTCTTTAATGGAAGTAGTAAATCTATTTCTAACACAACAATTATATTTTTAACATCTAATATACCTAGAAACTACTTATAACAAACTTTTGATTTTATAAAAAGAGTAAAATATTGTTTTGAAGTTAATTAAATTTTCCTTCCAGAACTGTTTTTAATGAAACAATAAAATGTTGGAGGTATTTCTAGTTGTAAGAAGACAACATTCATTATTATAGAAAAAGAAATCTGCCCCCTACTGGCTGTTGCTCCTGATAACACCTATATCAACAGATTACTAGGTAAATTATTTAAATTTTTTTCCCCTTTCTTTAGTGTTGTATTCACAACTGTCATGGTACACTGACAACCACAGAATGAGTTGTAAAATATTAAAAGATAAACCATGTTAGGCAAAATGAAGAGAAGTAACCTTTAGTGGTACCTTCTTCGATCCTGATATTGAAGTTTCATATTACTTAAGGAGGTCTCTCATCTAGCTGGCGTGGTGCCTTAAGTGGGGGTGGTGCCTCTTGACCTCCTCCTGCAAGAATTCTTCAAAAAAGAAGGAAAGTTAATCAGAACTTCTAGAGAATGTACGGGTGAGGATTGTTGAAACACCCAACAGATGGAAGAAGATAGTCTCGGAGGATACAATTGAAGAATGGAACTGACGACCACTGAGAAAATATTTTCCCATTGTAAAATCTGTATAAAACTCCCAAAAATGGAAGCTGTCCTGTACTGAAGGTTTAAGAATTTAGGATAGAAAGGGACTATAAATTATAGATTTTGGGCATCAGTGGCATAATATTGCTGCTTGATCCTGTTTAGCCAAAAGACAAGGTAGGGATGTCAATAAGTAATAAAAAAAAAATCAATAAATGATAATCTATAGCTTTTGGTGTCCCGTGGTTTCACCCATGTTAAATTTGAAATAACCACTAAAATAGAAAATAATCTTTAAAATAAATACATACCACATGTTGTTCAGTCTTATTTGTTACAGACTTCTTCAAGTAACAGGGTCAAAATGACAAATTTTTATAAATGGTCATAAAGTTTCTCGTTTTTATACTTTTTATCCCCCTATTCCACCATTTTGTAAACAAAATAATGTTTTTACAAAATAATTTCACACTTATTAAGCAGTTTGTGTGGTCAATTTGCTTTCATGGGTATGCAGTTGTCATAACAACCTACGCATAGGGCCTATGTGGCTCTTTATCGTGTGTTATATTAAAAACTATATTTTAGGGCTTTTAAATGCAGATCCTGAATTCACATTCTGAAGAAAAAGTATAAATTAGAAGCTATTAAATATTGTTGATATGAAATTAAACAAAAACTAGTGCCTTGTACAAACTATAACTAACTAATACGTCAATGACATTATACTATCAGTCTTATCCTAAACTTTATATTCATTCAAATTATTTCCAATTTATTTTAATGTTGATTCGATGAGTTCGAACCTAGGAATGTGGCAGTGTTTCATCATGCCAAGTATTGCAAATTAACAAGAAAGTTAAAATATTTCAAGTAATAACTCTATAAATTAAGTAATAAATCAGAACAGTATCACGTTGATTATTATATCCATGTCAAAATCAAAATTCTTGTACTATTGTTTAGAAGCTTGTTTATTCATTTTGAGTTTTACATCCTTAGGTGCCCCTACTAGGATAGGAATAGCAGGTTATCCTGCAGGTTATCAACCAATTCTAACCTGAGGGAAGGATAAAAATTTATTTTCTGGTAGAGTATGTTATTATTTAATAATGGCATAGTTGTAAAAAACACAGCTAATATTGCTGTCTGTGCCTCAACAGCAGTATATCATGATTTTCTGATCTGCTTGTGAGGTACTGAGAGAAAAGCTGTTGATGGAAACCGGGCTACCAGAAAGAGAGATCTGAGAGTTAGGGTGGAAATCTGCAGTGTGTCCATCCCACTTCAATCTAGGAAGAAGAGAATATGTTCATTGGAGTTAGCCAGGCAATGATGGAAGCACAGACAGTGGAGAATGATGAGATAACAAAAAGAACCTGGAGACAGCTGACATTAGGAACGTTGTGGCATAGCTCTGTCAACTGGCACCCCGAGCTAACTTCAAGACCAGAATTAGAACCGTAACTAGGGAGGAGTAAAGATGTCACTTGCCCCAAGTGGCAGCAAGTAGAGGGGGGCAAATTTTGACTGAATATTTATTTTTAATTTAAGTAAAAAATATTTGTTTCTTCTTTTTAGAAAAAAAAAATAAGTAAAAATAAGAAAAAAAAAATATTAGTTCAGTCAATGAAAGGAGTTACCGTTATGAGGTGATGATATGTATATCGAAATATATTTCCTAAAGTACTGTAACAAAACTGTTGACTTTATTGGAGGGGGATAAAAGAAGAGGCAGCAAAATTAAGCTTGCCCTCCTCTGGCAAAAATCCTATTTTTGGCTTTGCTGCCCCCTGCCACATTTCCAGGTTCAAGGGAAATATGTTACCAACAAAGAATCGATACCTGTACTCATTTAAGCACTTAAATATTCATTCAAGCTAATCAAATATTCGATACCATTAAGATATCAAAAGGAATAACTAATTATTATTAAGGAATTAGTGGTATCCATACTGAAACTACTTGGCATTAAAAGGAAAGTATCGATACTTTACTCGTATCGATCTTTATTATCTTATTATCTTAAGTCCCTATCTGCTTATTATACACATTATTTCATCATTTCTTATTTAAATGTATGCAGTAAGGCCCATAAGTTTCCAGCCTAAGGAAGAAGGAAAGGTGAAAGAAAAAAACTGGTGTTATTGTTTTTCAATATATTCTCCTCTAAGTTCTACATACTTAATACAAGGCTTAGATAACATTTCTATACCATGAAAAAATAATTCTCTTCTTTGTTAGAAAAACATTCTCCCACCGCTGCTTGGACCTCTTTGTCGGTGTTAAATCTCTTCCTACGAAGGTTAGATTTTAACTTTGAGAAAAGGTAGAAGTTACCAGGGACCAAGTCAGAGCTGTAGGGTGGATGGGAGATTTCTTGGAATCTGCAGTCCTTCACAACGGCCTTGGAAATCAATGCTGTGTGGATAGGGGCATTGTTGTGAAGAAGCCAAACTCCTCTGCTCAACTTCCTCCGCCTTTTCTCTTTGATTGCATCACGTAAGCAGTGAAGTAGGGCTGCATAATAATCGGCATTCACTGTGGTGTTCCTTTCCTTAAAATCAATTAGCAGTATTCCTCTATAATCCCCAAAAATCGTGGCCATTAACTTTTTTGTCGACTGCATGACTTTTGCCTTTAACAGAGGAGCTTCTCCTGGCCTTCTCTATTCCATGGACTCTCTTTTGCTGAGTGGATCATAGTATAGAAACTGTTTCTCATCCCCAGTTATAATTAAGTCCAAGAAATTTTTTGGGTCTGCATCAAACCCACAAATTCATTGCAGCAGAGAACATGCTCCTCTTTTTGAGCAGCCAAAAGAATTTTTGGAACCCATCTTTCACTCACCTTGCTCTTATGCAAATTTTCTTTAATGATACTCAGAACACTTGTTTTTAAAAGCCCCAACCTTGCTGCTATTTCTTTGGTCCTCAGCCTCCAATCAGACAGCAATTCAGCTTCCACAAATTGGATTGTTTCAGAAGTGAGAGCTTCCAATGGGCGACCAGGATGTGGGTCGTCATCCAGACGCCCATTCTTTTACAATGGAATACAAGGAGGAGGACTCTCCATACGCACCATCCAAGCACTGTTGTATTTGTGCAGGAGTAAGGCCCTTTTTACACAAGAATTTAATAACCACACGGTATTTGATCTTGAACATTGTTAAAACGCACAGATTCCTTCAAGGTTAGATACAGACTGACAGGACTGAGGAAGTGCGGGTGATGGGTATGGAGAGTGCTGGCATAGACATGCACGGCGGGTAAGTCTCAGCCTGCTTGAAGTAGAAAATCAGGGGCAAGCCGGAAACTTATGGACCTAATTATGTAAATCTGATAAAATAAATGTTCTTTTCAGAGCCTAAAAAATGAGGAAAAAAATTATTAAAAATGATTTATTGGTATTTCGGCGATACCCTTTAAGTGGCCCCCAGGGCAGTCATCCCCTTCATCCTACTCTAGGTTGTTAGAGCCTGAGAAAGAAGCTGAATATTCAGACTATCAATGATCGAAGATCAGTGATAGATATTAAGTAACCAGAGATTGCTGGATTTCATCTCTCTGATGGCTGAATAGAATTAAAAGAGATCCTAATGTCATAGGAGTCAGTCCATGATATGTCCTATGGGAATAGATTCAATGAGGAAGCTTGCGGGTGGTAAAGCTTTGGTATTTAGTTGATACGTTCAGTTCTGAGGAAATGAACGCTCACTTAGGAATAATATAAGCATTCACGTCCTCTGCACTGAACATGTTAATTTTTGTTTTTCCTATTATAATTACTAATAACTACCCAAAGTGTATCGTGGCCTGAGGAATTTTGTAAACTGATGTCTAAACTTGGTATGATATCAAAATATATAATATAATTTCATATAGTAATGTTAAATATGACTATAAGGTATTTAACTTTAGTAATGGAATGCTTTTATTTTTTTATCTGTATCGTTAACTTTCTTAAACCTTTACACATCTAAAACTGAGAAGTTTTTTAAGCAGTGATGTAGTGGTGCCAGAGTGGGTCAGAGCACTGCTCCAGCATATCTTTTTGTGGCGGAGCGGCACTGCTGATAATGCCATAATTACTTACGTTTCGTTTTCAGTTTTAATTACAAGTAATATTTTAAAAGTTTTTGTAATATTGGGGTTTAGATTGATATTTATAAAATTCTTAATGATTTGAGTTAATCTCAGTGGTATTTGTACAACAGAACACAATTATAATGTTCTCAGAGACCTATACGATTATCTGTCTAAAAATGCAATGACTATAGTACAGCGTTTAACTAGCTAGTTCAATGTGAACCACTTGTCTTTGTTTTTTCCATCTATTCCTGTTCCTCCCATAAAGTAGTCGGTTGTCGCTGTCTGAGAGTTTTGCCAGGTTGTTTTTTTTTGTTTTATCTACTGCTAAGTAAGTTGACCATTTTTATCTGATTAGAGATTAAAAATTAGAATGATTATCAAAGAAATTGGTTTGAAAACTCTCCTGAAGTTTTTTATTAATCTATTTTCTACTTTTCTATATACCAAACCTGCAGTGTAATTAGCTAATAAATAATAATGTAAGGAGTGTATTGTTCATCTCTGGTTTATCTTGTTTGTGTTGTTTTAATTTTGTTCTTAATCATTGATTTAATGGCACCAGAGCAAGGCAGAGCGGCACTCCGGCAAAACTAATTGTAGCACTTATTTTAACAACTAATTTTAGAACTAATTTAGCACTTTTAGGTTATTCAGAGTTTTAATTATTCTTACAAACCTTAATTTTAATCTATCGAGGTAGACAAACATAAATAGCATGGATGGTATTACCCAGACAGGACATGAATATTCAAGTAATGACAAACCCAAGTTGGATGTTAGAGAACAAAAGAAGGAGTCTCTGTACATTGCGAATCTGATAGCATCTATATGTAATGTACCATTGACGCAGGCTTGAAGCTATCATATAGAGTTGATAAAATTGACAGCATATTGAAATATTTATTAATAAATTAGCTCTATTAAAAAAATCTCTAGTTTTTATTGCATTTTTTTCTTTTTGTTTTTTGAAATAGAATTATTCATTTATACTTAAAATATATATATATATATATGTAATAATTTAAATGATAATGTACCACTTTTTTTTTTTTTAGCAGTTTGTTAGTTGCTAATAAAGCATAATTGGATTTTTTTTTTAATTGGTATTCTATTTCTAATCAATTTCAAAAACAGAGATTCTCAATAGGACATGTATATTTTTTTTTTGTCAATACATAATTTTTGGTGCAATGCAAATTTCAGACAGCAATTCTTTATTGATATTAATTTTTATTATTTTTATTTTGAGATTAACTACACTTAACGATTATAATGGTTTTGATAACTGAAAGTAAGGTTTAAAATAATTTTTGAAGCTCAATAAAATTTAAAAACTAACATTTTTATAACAAATTAATCATTTGCAAAAATACCAAGTAGTAATACAGAAAACTAATCCTAGTATTTGAAATAGGTTTGCTCTTTCTCATCTACTAATTGTTTTCACTTGGTTTTTATTCAATGTTTTTTCTTTACTTTATTTTTATACTATGTGTTAAAAGTTTTTAAAACATCAATGAAATTTTCAGAAAAACTTGATTTTGATAATTCTGTTATATTAGAAATGATCCCATAAATATTGATCAAATTCAGTTCATTAGTATTGAAAAAAATCAGGATAATTCGATACATTTTTCATGGATTTTTTTTATAAAATGCAAGATTCTATGACACTGTATTTAAAAACAAAATTCCTGTTGAATCTGATTAATTTATCAAATGTATTTAAATTAAAAATGGAGTGTTTTGGCTGCCATCGACCACCTCTGGGCAAGTAATTCCCCAATTAGTGAAATACTAAACGATTGGCAGGAGACGAAAAATAAAGCTTTTGCAGTATTCTTGGTATGGATTCGAGACTACTGCTGAATCTGGGGCAATGAAAAAAGTGACCAAGCAGCAAATTTGGCTAGAAAAGGAGAAGCATCAGGAGTAGCTAAACTGCAAGGTGTTACTTTGGAAAAGTTGGTGCATCAATCAAAGAAAACACAACTGGCAGATTGGGAGAAAAGTTGGAAAAGAAAAGAGTTCAAACTAGTAGAAGAAAAACCTGACTGCAGCAAATGGATCACAATCTCCAAAATGTCGGGGAGGGAAGAAATTATACTATGCCGACTTTGGATTGGACTGTCAGTTTACGCATGGCTATCTTCTGAGAGGTATCGAAGTGCGCACATGCAAAAAGTATGACAATATCCCACAATCAGTAAAACACTTATTGCCAGAGTGTCCCTAATTTAAACTAATTAGAAAAACTAGGACTATCTACAAATGTAAAAAAATACTGCTAGATATTGATGAGCAAGTCTGTTTAAATTCTGGAAGAGTACTGGGTACTATAACAGAATATAAATTATTTCTTGACACCAATGATCCTTTGGGGCAGAGGTAGGAAAAAATAAATAAATAAAAATGGCAATGAATCATTCCATAGTTTTTAGTAGACATTTTAAAATTTCATAATTTTTGTTTTATAAAAATTTTCTTAAATCATTTTTACAGAATTTAGCCCAATAACAAAGGGAGGGGTCAACAGAATTTTTGCAATGGTTTTCTCAAATTTATAAACAAAAAACCTCAACAATGAATTGCTTGAAACTCTGATATATATATATAATTTTTCTACCTTAGCAGACCTTAAAAGATGTAAGTTTACTATGATTTTGAAAAATAATGTATATATTTAAATATAATTAATGGCCTTTTTAAACAGTTCAGAAAGTAATAAAAGTTGCAATCTACCCTAAAAAAACAACTTGTGACCCCTTGGTTTATTAACAAAATTTATCCCAAGACAAATTTTCTTCAAAATCATTATCATTGTCTTGATCTGAGAATAAATTTGTATTCTTTTTTTGCTTGAGTGGAAGAAAACAATCTTGTAAAGCTAAACTTGGCCGTTTTCTTATCTATAATATATAATAACTATTCTTGTAAAATAAGGTATAAATAAAACATGATGTAAATGAGAGAATTGAAAAATATATATTTTTACATACAAATAATATCTAAGGTATAAGGGGGAACAAAGAGCTTGAAACATAAAGTGCTTGGGAACACAGTGCTTTGCATTATATCTAGTAATTTGTAGCTTTAACACTGTGGCATTATATCTATTACAACTAAGCCATTAAATTCTACCAAGTATCTTTAACATTACATTTTCACGGAATCTACTTATTTTAAAAAATTGTGATTATGTATTACATAGGATGAAACCTTTTACAAAAGAGTTTTTTCACAAAGGTAGACACATTTCTTCCTGTCAATTAAATATTCAAAACTTAAATTATGCTATGGCATAACAGTTCCTTCAGCTGAGGCTGATATAATTAATTAAAATATTTGTGCACTCACAGGAACTACTTAATTTAATTAAAGAGAGTTTGTGGGCATTCCTTTTTCCCAAAAATATTTATTTCTAATATATAAATAATCTCTACAAAGGCTGAGTTAATAGAAAAAATATAATAAGGCAGCGAAAATGCAAAGTTATGATCTTACAATAAGGTGAATAAATAATTTTTCTTTTCGACATTTTAAAATAGACATATGAAGGTATCAATTAAAAATTATGATTCTTCTTGATATAGATTGGGATATGTCTCATTTTGTATAACTTTTATAATTATGTATGGTCCTCTGAGGCCTTCATCCATATCAAGAATAATATTTGGTAAATCATATCAAAAATACAATAGAATATAAAGGTATACAATTAATTGCTTTTGATTTGTTTGTTGTGTACATTTAATATAATATATACACGATAGATGTGATTGTAGATCAGTGCTTACAAATAATAATTCATATATATACTTTTTCTTTTTTTTTTTTTACATTTATATTTTCATACAAATTGTATATTTGTCTCAAAATTCCATGTGTCAGTCTCGTCCAATTCTGAATCCGAATTCTCTTTTTCTCACACCTTAAAGATATCATTGCACTGTTTTGACAGATGGTAACTAAAACCTGCATAAATAATAATTAATGTTACAATATAAGAGTGGCTATGAATGGCATTCGGCAGCATCTAACTGTGTGTAACTTATACATAGTACCTGTATGCATATACACACAATAACATACGCACATTCATACTTAAAACATACACACACACACACGAGCACGCACACACATAATATATATTTATATGAATAATCAAAACAAAATACAAATAAAAACACTTAAAACAGAAATAATATCATTCTGAGATTCTGTTCTATAGTTTGAAGGGGACGGCCTATAAGCGATCCAATCACAGACTTTTGTTGCTTTGTCATCAGGCTTGGTAACTTCATGCTCATTGCCAGGGCACTTGCGCCCTCTAGCCATTTTCCACTGTCATGGGTAGGCCTCGTGTATCCAACAATAAAACACAGTTTTAATTCTATATTCCCGCAAACGTCAATTTAATACAAAATAGATTAACTGCAATCCTTGTTTAAATCCTAATTCACTATGCGAATATATCAAATTAAAAAAAAAAATTAAAAACAAATATGAAATGAATAGTTCATTATTTTTGTTTCATTCTTTATATACACATTTTAGAGAGCTTGCCGGCGTGCGACGGGGCGAGGAGAAGTGCTATCGCTCTCGACAAAAGAAAAGCACATTTTAAGTCACACTTAAATAAAAAAAAACAAAAAAAACAAAACATGAAATTAATTAGCAAGAGTTTAATGGCCACAAGTAAGAGGCGTCGTTCAGAATGGCAGGCTTGCCATGAACATGTTCTCTATTAGCGGCGGTGCTGGCACCAAATCTTCTAATTTCAGGTAAAAGATCCTCTGAAGTCCTTGTACGCTCAAGGATCGGAGTTCAGGAAGTTTACCGAGGAGCCTGGAGAAGTAGTGCGACTTCCTCTGAGCATCGGCGTTGTAGGTCATGTGGTCGCGTAGGCTCCCGATTATCTTCATCTGCAGTTGTTCCACTTTGTGCGGTTCCCTTAATCCATGCCTCTCTGTAATTATAAATAATAATTTTATTAAGCAACTAAATAAAATAAAGAAAACAGTTAATTGACATATCGATCTAAAATACCCTGGAGAAACCCTTTATTTTATTTTTATTCTCAAAATCAGTGGATAAATAATCAACACATGACATTAAATTTTTTTTTAATTTTCTTAAACTTCTGGCTTAGCGGTTAGATACATATATATATATATATATATATATATATATATATATATATATATATATATATATATATATATATATATATATATACTTATTATAATATAGCTGAGATATATTCGAAAATAATAAACAAAATAATAAAGTTACTAATGATTGCTATTCCATGAGTACTCAGCCCTGATGATATTGACAATGGCTTGCCCCCGATAAAAGACAGGCTCTAGCCAAGGAATTCCACTTTTATCCAGGAACTCCCTCTGCCTTTGTTGTTGTATATTATATCCGCTTCTCGCGTCTCACAGATTAGAATTTATAATGTGGGAAATTATTCAGCGATTTAAATCTTATCTCTGCCGTTGTATTCCTCGCCATGTCTGGAAATACTTTGTCGCTTTGTGTGCGTGTAACTTCTTTTGTTATTTTATTTGATAGATAAAATCCTGTTGCTCTTTGGGATAGGACAAATGACATGTCGTTCAATCAGAACTTACTCAAACTTTTCGCTGTTCGATATAGACATAAGCAATATTGGCTGATTGTCTCTGCGCTATCTAATCAAAAACAGAAATTTTCCTGTAAGACTTTGTGCTACTATGTATTTATTTTTAAACTATTTTATCAAACTTGGGTATTAAAAATGGTAGTTGATTTTGTGAAGACGGATCAACAATGAAAATTCACCTGATTCAATCATGAAAAATGTATTGTATTTATATTATACTTATGCTGGTAACTGTCAAACTTACTGAATTATTCGCCGTCGTTTCGATCCTCGACAAAAGCACTTGGGCCATTACCTAAATAAACACGAAACATTTTTCTATTGAAACAACGGTTTCTCGATTAAGAGTAGATTTAAGAAAAAAATGAAATATTTTTTATTTCTAAAGCCCATCGTTTTGACATTTATTTTCGTTTAATTAAAATTCGTGTTACTGATTAATTTAAAAAAAAAATCCATTTTAATAAAACAATATGGAATTTGGTAGCTTGAAGAAGAATAAAAAATTAGTATCTTAACAAAAACGCCAGAATTTAGAATTCGAATCCTTGCAAATCACAAAATACCTTAGCAGATATCTCAATAGCTTATTCTTATCATATTATTTTTAATAGTATTCCGAATTTGAATTAGAAATCGCCTAATGTAATATATATATATATATACATATATATATGTATATATATATATATATATATATATATATATATATATATATATATATATATATATATATATATATATATACATTTTTTTTTTTAAATAATACATATATCACATATAAAGATTTCATTTCGGTTTTTTTCTTCGCTGTAATCTACTTTTTCCTCTGTTTTGCCTGGTAGAGGCAGTTTTTCTCAGGCAATACCTAGTAATTCTTAGTATCTTGGTGATATTATATTGGACCTCTGATTTTTTTATCAATGAAGCTACTCAATATTATTCAAGAGGCTTAATAAACTTATTCCTAAAATTTAACTCAACAGAAAAAAATTCTTTTTAGTCGCGGGAGTCGAGTTTGTGTCTATATGGCCTGTAGTCAGTGATTTTAATTCCTAATTCCTTTCCTCACTGTTTTAAATTTTTTCCGAATAATTTTTATTTTATTTTATATAAAGCAGGATTCTAAGTGAAACAGAGCGAAACATTGATCGATAGCTGGCTCAAATAGATGTTTTCTCCCCCCACAAAAATAGCCCTGAGCCTTGCGGTGGCATGACACCTATTTCACCTGGACATGAGGCGGAAACGCGGGCGCACGTTAGGAAAACAACTTGATGGCCAATGAATTGTTAACCCTCCTAATAAAGTGATAGAACACGAAACAGGAGGAATGAGCCAAGAAAACCACAGCTGAATTATTGAAACTATTGCTCACTGAACATCCAATACCTGATTGCCATTGAATAATGTAGTAGCGGGTACAAAACGAAAGCAGACAACCTGTCCAGCTAACGCTGAAGTCCCAACAGATGGTCTATATGTAGAGGCAATTTTGAAACCACTTCCGATCGAGTATCTAAAGCTAATCAGTTGTTCCTTCAGCCGATGAGGAGTAATGCAGAATAAGGATAAACACGTGCTCAAAACATGAAACCGTTCTGTGTTGTGTTCTTTTCACAAATCAAACGCGTCTTTTCTAATTTAAAGAATTTCTTAACATTGTTAATATTTGGACATTTAACTGCATACCTAATGCCATTAACAGAAATCGCTGAGCAACGTAACGAAATAATCCGCTTGTCAACTAACTCGTTCAACAATGATCAAAAATACACCTTCCATTGGTATATTAGCTATAATTTGGTCGCCATCAATTAACTATATCTCAGATCTGACTCGAGCCATCGGAACAGAAAGCCTAACATTAACTTGTTCAACATGAATGACTGCTCTGGGGGTTACCTGTCACTAGGGTGAGAGCTGCAAGGCAGGCGAAGGAGGATATGTCGACCTCCATCTGGTGGAGAGATTGACAGAACTCGAGGATCGAATGAAGCCAATCTCCAAGACTCCTCTGGCATTGACTCCTGCTCAGGACAACACCGTTGCAGAAAGTCAATTTGGTGTCCACAAGTCTCGTCCTGAAACAAAACGTGATTCGTGCTTAAAAACATATCTATTTATGAATTATAATTTTTTATTTATGATTATGAGATTATATTGGAATGGTTCCATACACATACAACCATATAACGATTGTGAACATTTTTTATTAACATCGTGTGCTATTTTATCCGTTTTGAACTGTCAAATATTTCACAATTATAGTTAGCCATCATTTTTATTGTCAGATTTATTGTACTGACGCCATGTCATCGTCTGAAACTAAGTATGTCCAAAACGTTTTGGTTCAGGGTTATTTTATTTTTGCGTGAATTTTATACCCAACAATGAATTGTTAATTTATTCTACTCGATAGTATATTACTGACTATTAAAAAACAAGAAAACAACCTCATTGAGCTGAAAATTTAATTTTTTTTCTCCTGAAAGTTGGGACATGACTATTAAATGGTTTATCTTTGACCGCACCCCCGATCAACTTCTCCCTTTAAATATAAATGGTTTATCAATTTTGCCGACAAAATGATGTTTCGGTACAATTCATCTTAATAACTTATAAAAATTAACCGCTGATATGATTTTTAGATAACCATATTTCGAAACCAATTCTTAAATTATAATTTGAGAATTACAACGACAACAACACTAAAAACGATATTTATCGTTTTTAGTGTTGTTGTCGTTTTTTGTTTCTAATAGATTCTCGTTCATTTCATGGAAACAGAAAATACTGATTTTCGTGAAATTTTAAATACCTGAGTTCAGAATGGAGAGGAAAATAAAAAGTTTCTTTTTTAATTTTTTTACTTTATAAACGACTTTTCTTTATGTATATAAGTGAACTGTATTATTTTAGGTAGTTTTCGCTCGAGACCTCGCAGATATATTATCATAAAACACCAATTTCGCATTTTTTTTTTCATGCGCGAGTTGTATCATAATTTTTTTTCATATAAACTTTCGATTTAATTTATTTCCGCTGGTCAGATTTAATGTGAAAAAACCTTTAAAAAATTTATGGTACATAGTAGCATTCATGTTTGAAGTAATTTAAAACATTGCAGAAAATATGTATCTTTTTACAATTTTGTTACAAAAATGGTAACGAAACAATTTTTAAAAATATTATACTGTATAAAAATAAATTTTAAAAAAATGTATGAAAAAATCTATTAAGAAAATATGTTAAATTTTTTTTTTCTCCAAACATTTCTGAAATGAAATCTTTTTAGTAGGGTACAATGATTTTAAAATTTTAAATTAAATGTTTAAATAAATAAATTGTTAAAAGAAATTGATTAAAAATGAATATCATATAGAGTGTATATGTATTGTACGTATGTAACACGGACCAGCATTTTTCTCATCGTTATAAAAAAAATTAACATTGTTAAAAAGGCTCGACTATTTATGAGTCAGGTATTTTTTTTTAATGCTTAATTATCCCTTTGATTGTAGCTACATTATTGCAGATAATGATTTGTTGAGCAGAAGAAGAGTTGACAGATTTACACATTTAGACCTAACTGCCATTGCCAATAAGTATTTTTAATCTTTGATCTGGATACTTGATAGTTTAAATATAGTCGTAAGTATTTATCGACAGGTGCAGTTTGATTTCTTTACTAAATAAAGCAATGCTTATCATTTTGGAACAGGGCAGGCGCTGAGCATGATTTGTTGCCCTACGGCCTCTTCGCGAGGGCACGCTGGGATCAGATAGTAGTGTGTTAGGTTCAGAGAAAGTTTCTTCCCAAAAGCCATTTATATTCCATGGTTACAGGGGCTCGTCGTAAATCATGTATTGCGCAATCAGCGCACATGAAGAACGGATCAAACCGAACAATTTAATTTATATTTTTATTTATTAGTATGATCTGTCAACTCTGAAGACTGAAAAGGATGAGTCAGTTCCTTTAAAAAAACAAAAAAAACATTTGCTTAACGAATGACGTGTGACGAAATGTTTCGATAAAACTATTTCAACAATACTGTTTTGAATTCAATCTTGTTCCAATTACCATAAAATTTACGAGTGTTATGCGTATCGTATGTTCACGCCAGTTTCAATGATGACCCCATCAGAGTTCAATAGCATTTAGCTTAGGTGTTCTATATTTGACTGTTAGATACTTCAGCGGGCTGTAACCCTTTTTTTTTATATTTATAAAACCGACCGGTATAGAACAATATTTTTGATATATTTTTACAATAATGGAAACTATATTATTATATTACAACAAAGAAATTATATTTTAGTTATTTTTTACATAGAGGGGAAGGGGAAGGATGGATTGAAATTATGTTATTTTCTTTTAATAATTTTTTGTTGATCTTATTATTACGTTAGCGGATTATTACTTTTTCAAGAAATCTAGATTTCATTTGTTAATTTTTTTTATATTAATATTTTTGTATTGAATTTAGAATTGGATATATTGATACTCGTGTTTATTTTGATTATATGGAATAACTCTAATATTTTTATTAAATAAACGGGTTACTATCATATTACTAGCACCAACATTTTTTAAGTTTATTTTTAAAATATATTATTGTAGATATTTGTAAATATTTTTAGATTATTAATTTTTTAATGAATTAATTATTGGTTCTCTTGAAAATATATGATAAATGTTCAAATGTTTTGTTTATAAGTGAATGAAAAAAATATTGGAAAAATCTGTTGAAACAGTCATAAAATCTTGTTTCGAGTCCAATCTAATGTAATATTTCCCCCACTCTCTGAATTAATCAAATGTTTTTATAAATTTATTTACTAATGCGCCTCTTTGAATCCAGAATCAATTCCCCGTTTGATTATGGTTTTGTTATTGTAACAATCGTTAATTATCGATATGAGGACCCCTGGCCCAATGCTATTTTAGATTGAGTTCTGGATAATCGGGGTACAGGCTGCGAATACGAAAGAGGTTGAAATTGAGAATTGCCAAAAAAAAGTTTTGAAAAAAGAAAGTATTAAAAAAATATAATAATTTACTGAGATATGTAAATGCAGTGAACTCCCGTTTATCCACCCGAATCGACCTAGAGAAACCTCTGATTAAGGGGGAGGGGGAAGCGGATCGGCAAATCCGAAGTATATGAAATAAAAAAAACTCCAATAATAACGTAACTTGTAATATTCTGTACAAATTAAAATACAATGCGAAGATAAATCTGTAAGTATTATGTATAGTAATATCAATATTAATATTCTTCCTTTACGGGACGTACCGGCCCAGCGTATTAAAGTCCTAAAATTTCGAGATATGGATGGCTCTATATAAGGGCCACATGGGCTCTATGTCAACTCGCATACGTATCGTTGTCCATGACAACTTATTGAAGCGAATTGACTACACAAACGTTATTTTAAGTGTGGAATTATTGCTTAAAAACGTTATTTTGTAAATAAAATGGGAGGGTAACAGAGGAAAAGTTAACACGCGAAACTTTATTGCCATTTATTAAAGTTTATTGTCGTTTTGACCCTTTTCCTTGAAAATGAGACAACAAATGGAGACTGAGCAGCATGTTATTATTTTAAACGTTATTTTGTATTTTAGGGATTCGTCCAAATTATACGCTGGCGAAACTGCGGGTTTCGGCTCTTAAGGTTTAAAAACATGAAATAAAATGTGTGCTTTAAATTTTTTATATTATGGTTTTTGCATTGGTATTTAGAGCTCATGTTTACAGTCTTATTTTTACTGAATGGAACCACTCTAAAATTTGTATCAAAGAAACTAATTAAAATTATTATGGTATAATTAGCACAGCAGCTAACAAAAAATCGTCGATGTAAATTTTGTTAACTGTGTTTTATACTGGTACAAACATGGGCAATGACGTAACGTACACCGGTTGGATTACCGCCTCTCCAGAAGTCGCTTGGCTTCGATGTCATCATACCCGGCATCTTCTCAGAGGATATTTATTGCGGTCGGGGTTGGAGAAGAAATAAAAGGACGTTTAACAGTAGGCTGAGAGCTGGCTCAAACAGTTGCGAAATTGAAATGATCACAAATTACAGGTTCTCGGCGTGTCAGTAGCCCAAGTACCGAGGAAGCTGCCCACTAAAATCTTCCGTTCCGCAACTTTCGATACCCGTGAGTCAGTTGTTGTTACGATCGGAGAGGTGACTGTCTATTAGGCATTACTGAAATAGGTATTATCTCATGTAAATTAACTTTTACTTAATATTAATTAGTTGACGTACGCATGATAGCAATTGCTTATTTTTGAATTTTTGTGTGTTTTAGAACTGAAGATGAATGTATAACATTTGAAACTAGTTTTCAATAAAAACAAAATCATATAGATGACAAATGATTTATCAATCTCTAATTAATATTAATTACACATGCGGATAGTTTAATTTTCCTCATAGGCCGCATTGATGGTCTGGACATTTCAACTATATCTATTTTTCAAAATTAGTCATAATTTCAGGAATCAGTTGTCTTTATAGTTACTTTTTTCGCATAATTATCAATTACATGTTGGTGTAAATATTCGAAAAAAAGGAAGAGAGAGACAGAGTATAATAGTTCGTATAGAGACTACTTGAGTAAATGAAACAGATCTTTTGCAGTTATTTATGTTTTGATGCTTACATGAACTGTTTGATAGCTTTTGATTTAATCGTGTCTAGATATTAAAAAAAAAATTAAATTATATATTTGTTTTAGCTATACAACTGTTTGAGCAGAAATCATTTTACTCCTAATTATAAAACATTGGTTACAAAAGGCATATACATTTTTTTTATTAAAATGTATGAGCTAATGCTTAAAATAAAACTTGCATTTGCAGAATGTTATGAAGTTTTTTTTTTTTTTTAAACCCCATAATAATGTTCATGTGAATCACGCATTGGCAGAGAGTGCTTAAAGGATGGAGTAAATTCTGGCTACCGTTTCCATTATTGGCCGAAAAATCTACCTTTCGTAGAAATAAATATATTACGAAACGAGACATTTATTAATTCTTATTAAATTTATTTAAAAGTAGTAAAAGATGTCTTTGCTTTTCCTATGGTAAATACTATGTAATAATTATTTTACAGCCCAATTTATAATTAAAACAAAATAAAAAATGGGTGTGATAATATTGATTTATTTTGACCGTCGATTTTTCCTATATCGGATTACATAGTACTAACAAACTATATAATGAACTATGTGCACTCACCTGTAGGCCAGTCTTAGAACGAAGAGTTCGAGGGAGGCTGATTGGAAGAGGAGGTCTTGGTCTTCTCGACATAACTCGGTGAAGCCCGGGATCTTCTCTGCGAACTGGCGTATCACGTCGACAGAACTGGTCAGCAGGTTGTAGAACTGTTGAGTCTTTTCTGATTCAGAGATGGGTGTCTCCTCTTCTGAAGGCTCGCGGTACTATTAAATAAAAAAAAAAAAAACGAAATGATTTATGAGTTATATCATATTTAAATGATGCGCTTAACACTAGCAATTTATATGCAAAACCCAATCATCATCGAAAATGAATTCGAAATTAGGTTCATTAATTTACATCCAAATGTTTGCATCGAACGTAATATATGTATTTTTTAAAAGGCATGCAACGAATATTTCGCCTTAAAATAAATTTCACAAGTTATGCATTTTCGTGTCTAAATAAAAAAGAAGAGGGATTTTAATGTCGAATTCGCTTGTCTGATGATTGTGGCAGTTAACATTACAAGTGAAATAATTACCGTGATTGCAGAAAAATAATATTTCATAAGACAACCGAGCGGTACCAAGGATCTTTGAAAGTAACATAATTCATTACTATTAAATCCTTCTTTAATGTTTTGTCTGTGATAGTAAGGAAATTTGTCTGCTACGATTAGGTTTACTTAATTTCTTATCCGTCTCGGATAAATACTGAATGAATCATTGACTTCTAGCGATAATAATTGAAAGATAATTGAAATTATGATTTAAAAAATAAAGAAAATGTATCCTGATTATATTGTGAAAAGGCTTTAAACGTATTAAAGACATTGACTCGAAGTGAGGGGAAAGTATAGAGCCATGCTGCAGGAGTGATGGTCTCTTGCATCAGAAGAGGGCGCGTGTGGTGCTTAGGATTTGCAACATTTTATGCAACTGCTATAACAAACAAATATTTATCCGGTTTAACGGGTCATTCCTCTATCGAATTCGAGTATAATCTTACAAAGATAAAGAATTTAGAAGACGTCTTCACAGTAATTAACTTAACACGCTTAATTTTTTATATGCACTATTATCTATGCTGATTCATATCGGATCAAGATCTGGAAATTGTCATCCTTTTCTAAAATGGGTTTGTTGCTGTTTTGTTTTGGGGTCACTAAAGACAACTTACACGGTCAATATTATTGAGTCAATTTAATTGAAGCAATATTATTTAAGGTGATATACTGTGTGCCCCTCAAACATATCAATATTATGTCAGCAGCGATCTTAGCTTTAACCTGGAGGTGTTACATGCTAAAAAAATAACCGTTTATAGAAACAACCGGAATTCGTTTTTTTTAACAATAAAGTTTTTTGAATTCAGAGAAAAAAATGGAATAACTGACTTTTTTTTTTTTGGATTAAGCCGAAATTTTTTTTTCTTGTACAAAATTTAGTATATGTTTTACATAACGACTAATACAATCATTATTCAATTTAAAAAAAAAATATTTTTGCAATATAAAATGATTTTAATTTTTTTTATTATACAAATTCAGTTTTTGCCGGACTATCGCATTAAAAAAGAACCGGTTATAACCGGGTCAAAAAACCGATTATCCGAAATAAAAAACGGTTTTCGGAGGCACGGAGCCATATTCCCATCTCTATTTCCAGAGACTGATAGAATATTTCTCAGTATACCTCTTACACGAGCAATAATATTGACACTCCTTCAATAATATTAACAGAGCTTCATTAAAAATCAAATAATTTCGATTTCAGCCAATTTTATTGACGGCAATATTATTGCTACGATGTAACCCTATATATAATATTATATTATATATAATATAATATATTGACGAAATTCAAATATTGACTGTGCAATGGTCCCTTATGAAGTAAGTTTTGTCCTCTCTCGATGGAAATCGAAACTACTTTGCTTTAAACGGCTCTTATTTTGATGTTATTTTCTTCTAGATTCCATGCATTTACGATAAAATTTTCGATTTTAAATATTAAAACATATTTTATAAAATTAACCACTGTAGATCAAAAGGTAATAGACCATTTTAATCCCAAATATGCTGATATATTTCAAAAAATAATTTGACGATGTAATAAAGTTTCTATTAATAAAAATATGTGGGATTAAAATGGCCTATTATCTTTTGATGTAAACTGATTAATTTTATAAAAGAAATTCGAATCCCATTTGATAATGAACAATCATAATATTGTTGTTGATAGCAAATATTAAAACATACTTATTTATTATATTAAGCTATTGTAATTAATTTCGAATTTCTCATTTAACATCCATTCTTCTTGTTTAAAATTTGCGTTTTAAAGCTGACAAGGATAAACCTCTTGCTTCATTGTCGGGTGAAACACTTTTTTAAATTATTTTAATAGTTACGAATTGTTATTTATTTAAATCTCGTTTATTAACTACTCTAAATCCTGAAATGGCTTAGACTTCTATTTATGGAATAATTTAATTATTAATTTACTAACTGTTACCACAGAAAACTGACGCAATCATGTGCTTGAGCTGTATTCCGTATCAGAGTGTTTTCTCTAATAAATAAAAAAAAGACTGTGGTGAAGGTTCAGAAACAAATTTCTTAATTCGTTTAGTCTTTGGCTAATTATATATGTTGGCAACCGACCCAGAATCATTTTTTTATTTTATTTTTAATATATATTTTTCGAAGCGCTCTTTATGTTAATTGCTCTTGCTAATTCTTGCAACGCCCGTCTAAATGGCGAGAGTTTTATTATTATTCTGTAGGAAATGACTAGTAATTTGTTTCTTTTTGAAATTACTTTAATTGCCAAAAATAAAAGTCAAATAATTTGTTGGATATATATTTTTTAATTTTTCCTTTGTCTAAAATCCTTTTTAGTTTTTTGAAATTCATTAATGTTCAATAGTTTATAATTATAATAATAAAAATAATTTTGTTGTATGTTTCACTTTAGAATGGAACTCTTTGTTAAACCTCACATAAAATTTGACTGATACCTGCGGAAACGGTAGCAAATCATTAGTTTCTCGATGTGTATCAACCGGGTCTATTCTGTATTACTTATTTTATATGGCGTTGTATAAATTTTATTGTTATTATTCATTATTCATTCGTTGTTGAGCTCAGATCCTGTAGGAGGAGCCGGATTTCGGTAGAGACCTTGATATAGAGAGCTCAAGTTTATCTAGAACCGGAACTCTTTATATGATTAGTATCATTGGCAATTAAATCTCTACGTTCATTGTATTGAATGAGGACCACGCCTGTAATTATATGAATTAATTTATTTTTTTATTTTTAATCAATCAATCTGATATTTAGATAAATATAATTATTGATTTATTTTCCTTTACTTATTATTTATTAAGATTTATATACTTACGTTAATTAAGTAATAAATATATTTTTCTTTTCAGTCGGTCTTGAGCTACGATGGTTTATATTTTTCTGCTTATCATTCACTATTTATGGTTATATCCATTTATATGTAAAAAATAAATAAATATATATATATATATATATATATATATATATATATATATATATATATATATATATATATTATAACAGAATATAAATAAATATATTAAAAATTAGAACTGTGACTTCTATGTAAAATAGAATTTAATAAATGCGATTGATTGATAGTTGCAGAAAGTATAATATTATGCACATGCCGAAAAAGAAATGTAACTCAGCAATAATCGATTTTTTTTATTTACTTATTGCTAGTTCAGATGTAATAAGTTTTCTGTGTTAAGATTTTTCTCTTCTGACTGAATACCTCAAATAGTATTTATTATATTTTTCCTGTAGAAAAGAAGTACTGTTACTACAATTAGGAATATTATTTAATTAAAGTTAATTATTCTAATATTTAAAGTGAAGGTGACCCATAACCTAGACAGGAAACTGTCTCGAAGAGAGGTCGGATTTGAAGTCAGAGGATAGGACGACTGGACGTGCCGTTAGGATAGCTATAATTAAGTTAGGAACTGAAGCAACTTTCGGTTCCAATTTCCCAAATGAGATTCTATTTCAGATAGCTCACGATCCTGCAAGTTCTTATGGGAAGCGATCCCCTTTATCGGAAGGAACGCCTGATATAACGCCGAGCATCATACACGTTTTTCGTGTTAAATGCTCAAAAAATTGCTTTAATGAAGTTAAAAATTTTACTCGATTATATAATTTTGATCATTGAATTAATTTTTTTTTTTAATTTTATAATATAGAAAAACCGAAATATTAAAATAAAATAAATCAACTATGCAGAAACTTAAAGTCCACGTCTATATTCCATCTCTCCATTCTTTATATGTCAACGACACAAACGAAAATTATCGACTTATAAAGTGCTGTATGATTCACCATTTTGCTTTGGTAAACAGTTCAGTGGAAACCAATTGTAAGTGAGCGATCCCCACCACTTTCAGACTACTTCCGGTCGCGAGGAGATTAAGATCTAACAAAATGTCCGTCATTATCATCTGTTGTTTCTAGTAATTCAATTATTTATCTTTTTTTTTGTATTAACTCTTTTTGGTTTTAAACATAGCTTGATTTAATTAGTATACCTTTACCAATATAGAGTTAACAACAGTAATAAAACATGGAACCTACCTGTGAGTAGTCTAGGTTGGCAAGGTCTGGGCTGGTGTCCAGGTGTGCCCTTACAAGCGCTGTGATGAGAGATACAGGAGGGGATGGCGGTGACTCCTGAGGGGACTTCGGTTTCGATGGTAGTCTACCCCTCCTGCCTTTGAGGGAGTCCGTCCTCACCACTTCCTTCACCATTCCAACGCTCAAGCACTTCTGGAATCTACAAAACTGGCACCTGTTCCTGCGCCTCTTATCCACTGGGCAAGATTTCTCTGCGAGGCAGACGTATTTGCTCCCTTTCTGGACGGTCCTTTTGAAGAAACCTATGAATGACAGTTCGCTATTAGATTTTTTTTTTTGTACAATCGTTTACTTCAGGTGCCGAATCAAAGACCCTGAGGATGGTTTACCTTTGCATCCCTCACATGTCCTGACGCCGTAGTGTTGGCAGGCTGCCGTGTCGCCACATACAGCGCACAGCTGTGAGGGAGATCCGGCCGGAGGACGCTCAGTTGGCGAAGACGATGCCGACGAAGAAACTGAAGCACCGGGACGAATTTTCGGTGAATCGCTGCTGCTATAATTTACAAATTATGAAATGAACATTATTGCAGAAATTAGATTATAATTTTTTGTATGTATATATATATACATATATATATATATATATATATATATACAATATATATATATATATATATATATATATATATATATATATATATATATATATATATATATTATATATATAGTATATAATAGATTATTATGTAATATCTGAGATGATCGAATTAAGCTTTCATATATTCGTAATGACATATTCGGCATTTCTAAGGATATCGAATAAGCAATGTAATACTTTTTTCTGCAGTTTAAATTTGAACGTTTTTTAAAGTAGTAGTTTTATGTATTTTAAAATTTTTCATTTTTACACCGCAAGTATGGGCTAACATAGATAATTTAGATTTTTTTCTGGTGCTCAAAATCTTGCTGCAACTATTGAAAAAAGTTTTGGAAATCTATATCGCAGCATAATCTATACATTTTTCTTTACCAAGCAAATCGATTGTAAATGTAGATATTGTAGATAGTATGTCACAATGTTCACAATAACATTTCTACAAAAAAAAATCAATTTACTGATTGAAATAAAGTATTTGATAATGGATTGCGAAATACTTTTATTAGAACAAAAAAAAAATTCTTTTTGGGAATATATAATTGGAAAGTCGTTTGGTATCTTTCTTGATTTTTGGATAAAAAAGAATTTTGTTTTAAAAGAATTAAAAAACTTAAAAAAGCGAACCAAGTAGAACATAACTGCTGTCATAGATTGAAACGTATTTATATTTTGGGGTTATTAATGTAACGTATTATTCACCGCTTAAAGCGATACTACTTCCAAGAGCGAATAAGGCGGAATAAAAAAAAAAAAAAAAAAAAAAAAAAAAAAAGTTTAACTCGTGAGAAATGAAACCTGTGATTAACACGGTAGTGTATGGCGTGTGAGCACGCTGCACTCCCCGCATTTGATACATTGCCAAAACGTTGAGAGACTGTTGTTATTTTAACACCCAGAACTCATTGAAACCTGTAGCTAAATACAATTGATTCTGTCAGATCGCAACTTGCCGTATTGTTCGTTTTAAATATCTCCGTTAAGCAATAACCTCATTCCCTTAATTGAATAACGTTAAACAATAGGCAATTTAATTTATACTAATGTTATACATTATGAAATAAATAAATGACATTCAGTTACTCCTAGAAAAGGCGTAGATTAGTGGAAATAAGCGGAAGTAATTTCTAAATTATGGCTATAAATTCAACAAGACTTATAATTTTAGAAGTATTTCCATTTAAATCGGGTTTTTACTTTGTTTGTTATTTTTTATTATTTTTTTGAAGACCATTTCGCCATCGAAATGAACGGACCATTTAATTTGAAAGGTTTGACCTTGACTTCAAAGTAGTCCTAATTTTATTTCAGAGTGATTTATATGTTGAATATATATGTATTATTAATACAATAATCAACCCCATTGCCAATTATCATTTAATTGTGATAAGTAATTATTTTTTTAATTAATCGAACTTCACGTTATTGAAAACAATTACTTGGTATAAAAATGAGTATGAAGCAAGATGTGAAAGCGACAATACAAATGGTTTTCAAGCTTGAAAATACTTTAGGATTGGATGCGTAATGAAATGAGGAAATAGTTGATGAATAGTCGATTTTTTATGGAATGGAAATTGAAAGCATTCGAGGATTTACCCATGATTACTTCCTATAAGGTAAATCACTAATAATAATTTGATACTTATCATACCCTGGTTCCTCGGTGTTCTCTGTGACAGGTCATTAATTACAGATACATGAACTTAAATGTGGATTTCAAATACAGGTTTGGAACGTTTCAGAATAAGTAGGAGAAAATTTGAATTGGAAAAATACACTGCTACCTACTCGTTTAGGAGGTATTATTGGCCAGCGGAGACTCATTATGTTAATGACTCAGTATAAGAAGCTCAATTAACGTTTCAAACACCCTTCATAAATATAATTATCGTTAGTTATTAATTTTATCATTAAGTAATGACAATAAATTGTTTGCGCAATGAGATAGAAATATGCTCTTGATAATATTTTTATTTATTTATTTACCTACCGTCAAAGAGGGTTACTTTACGCCAGATTTTGGATTTATTTTTTATATTCTGCGGTTTTAACTCACTTATAGGATTTAAAAAAGTCTGGCACTTATATCTCAGCTACCTTAGAGCATAGATGAAATCAAATACTTGTTTGCTTTATTTTTTAAATCAAAATGTGGAGCAAACTTTATAACTTTATTCAGGTTGGTTGGTAGAATTTGTATTACTTTCTAAAACATAATAAACACCTGAGAATTAATAGTTAGTGCAATTTAAGGCTGTCTCTATCAATATGAAGAACCACTAAGAACTTAAGATTAAGAATAAAAAACGGTTTTTTGTTTGGAAATTCTATGAAAAACTATATACTTTTTCCCTTCAAATTAAGCTAGAGTAAAATAATTAAAAATATCTAAATAGAAATATTTATTTAATATGAATCTGGACCAAAATAAATCCAAATTATGTATATCTATTTTTTAATTTACAAAAATATAAATTAAACTTTTGATGGCTCACAAACCCAACTCGGGGACTCCAACCAATTTTCTCGTGCTTTGCCATATCATTTATGGTTTGCCTATTCCATCCTATAATTCTTCACTTTTAGTGGAGCAAAGTATCCCCAATTTCTCATGCCAAGTTTCTCACCGTCACATTTTCGGAAATCACGGCTAAGGAAGAGATTAATAACTAAAACTGATATTTGCTTCCCAATCGTATATATATTTTGAACAACTTAGAGATCACACTCATCTTTATAATTCAGGAAGAAACAATCCAGCAATAAAAGTTTGCGACAAGTTGTTTAACGGAGAATAACAGGAAGAAGAAAAATACCAGATAATCTATGGCTATCCTTCTACTAAACTTTTCACCTATAAATCGGAAGATATACTACTCTTTCCCTCCCAGCCCTTTCGCGCCTTTTACTACCACCGGTGGGCAACACTCAACGGCACAAAACTAGTGATGTCATTGGAGCAATGTTATCCCTTAAGGAGCAAAGTAATTCACTTTTACGGTATCAACAATTATTAATGATCAGAGAAAATTGGTTAGACCTAGAGATTGGCAGCCTTTGTATTTTGAACCTGTTATTAATGTTTTATGCTGTGATTAAAGGAAGGTTTTCATCCAGTAAGATCTTCTTTTATTTGGATTTTTTTAATAAGCTCCCATTCCTTTTAACTATTACGCATGCCAATATCGAGTAAACACTATGGGAGATTAGTCTGTAAAAAGAGGAAAAATAAATACCTACTTAGCCGACATGGAGAGAGACCATAAAAAAAAAAAAATAGAAAAAAAATAAAATGAGCCTAGTAAAATATTACATTGGGGGCCTTGAGGAGAACAGCATGAGGTTTCCGAACTACGGTGCTAAACAGAATCCTGTTTGAAATATTAAAGTTCAGAGCAATTATTGTTAAATTGCAGTCATTTCTGTTCTTACACAGATTTATTGGATTGGAGCTCAGGAGTAGTGCGCTGTGCTTGATAAAGTACGATTACACACATACGCAATCGGCTGTGATACCTGATGGAGTGAGCATAGAACACATACATTATATAAAGCTCCTGCCTGCTTCAGTGCATAAAGGGGTTGGAGTGTCATGCTGAAACCGAGCTCTTCGACTGTCTTTATCTCAGCTCGTAAAACATCCGAGGCTTCTTCCTGAATCATATATCTTTCTATACTCTAAGAAGGCACTGATTGAAAATATGAACTTCTAATGGAGGAAGTCAATCGCCTTGTAGGAGATCGAGACAACGCTTTTTATTTAAAAACATAGGTACCTCAAATGCGTTATAGTTCTCATAAAATGGTTGATTGGCAAAAGAACACTGTAATGATTATCCTATTCAATAGTAATAGGATGATATCTATGCGTCTTTCTGAAAAATGGATCATTATATCCCGCAGAAAGGTTTTGCCTTAAACTTTGGAATAAGGGTTTTTGTTTGGGTTTCAGGAATCGATTGGTGTAATTCTTTACCACAAGAAAGATCTTAATTAGTGAAAAAATGAAGCTAACCGGTAGGAAAAAACTAATGAAAAAGACTGAAGCGCGTGTAATTACTGGCAAATTGATTACCTCGGTTCGTTGGTTCGGTTCAATACCAACGAACCGCGCTAATTTATTGCAGTTATATCTCATTGAAGGAAATATTTTTTAATAAACAATTCGCCATTAATTATTTTTCAATTTCTATTTCACCATCACTTAATTTTCTCTTTAAAGCAGCTGTAGAGTCTTGTTTTATGTTTTTAATGTCTCTAATGATATTAAAGATCATATCGATAGTATACCTACAAACATCGTAAGCGCTTCTGATATAATTTTCAGAAAACAAAAAAAAAAGTGATAACGCTGATAAAACTGGTAACGTAAAAATGACGCACTCCATTCCATCTGGAAACGTTTATTTTGTTATAGAGATACAAAAACGGAAAATGAAACGTAAAAATAAAATAGCACATATCAGGTTTTGCTTGTATAAATTTATAAAATATGTTATACATATTTTGCAATATTTTTACATCTTTATTTTGTTTAATAATGAACAGTCTAGATAGTTTCCTATGACGTTATTTGAAAGTTATGCCCTGTGCCTTCGATCAGATTAATTAAAATTAATTAGGTACTTATCAACATATGAACATGAAATTTTCAATTTCTTCAAATATTTTTAATCTGTAGTTTGGATTCATTCTTATCGGTCATTATTGTTTTAAATTTTAATTATGCTAGCTTAGCGGACACTGGTTTCCAATACTCAACGAACACGGTTTTAATACTGGTTCGCCACACTTAATTCTTATCGAACAGAAAATTATTGGATTTAGAACGAATCGTAACTGCGGTTTTCCAGACGCTTTCTGGATTAACTTAACGTATTAAAATGTATACCTGGCATTAGACAGGTAATAAATCCAGTGGTTATAGTGCTAACCAAACCAACTCACAAGAATACTGTAAGGCCGAGAATCAGATATCTGCACATGTGCCTTCAGGGTCAGTTGCAGGACTGATTTGTAATTTGATTTCATGTTATTATTTTTGTTATAATGCACATTTCGAATAATAAGCCGATATAATAAGGCCAGGATATGAAAGATTATAAAAAAGAAAAAAAAGAAAAACTGTGCAAGTCTGCACATTTCTGGGGTTTTCGACCCCAAGGCTGATGGCAAATTCGATCTCAGGCAAATCTGAACGAAGTTCTGTTGAAGAAATAATAGGTTTACCAAAAAAATCATGGAGGTTGAGATAGTGGATTAAGAAATACATTGTATCATTGGCCGTAAAAAGGAACCCTGTTATTACGCGAGCTGTTATCACTTTAATTATTTACCGTTCATCTCTACAAGTTATGTACATTTCTTTAATTGATGGCTGTGGGAGATGGCGACCTCGATCGGTCGGTGTCTTACCGCCATTGCCTTGGTCCTGATTGCATTTTCGTGGGCGATTGGCCGGATGAGGAAGGGAACGCGGAAGCCTTGGATGAGCGATATGATCGGACTTGGATGGAGCACGCGCTGTAGCTATCGGGACTCTATGCAAATCAGTCATAAAAAATCCCTCGATAGTCGTGTATTTTTTTTTTTTTTTATCACGTTAAAATCTCCGATACACCATCGTTGAAGTCTCCTGTTTTCACACCCCTAATCGATCTTAGCGTTACTTTTTTCACATTGTCGAGAAACGCTTGGCTAATGTGTTTGCGTACTGTTGGATAAATGATCGTTTCATTTCGTTATTACTGTGTACAAATAAAACTTGTTTCAGCGGAATATATAATGATGCCTCCTTAATAATATTCAACTGTGATTTATGCTAGCGAAACGGTTTGGGTGGAGTAATATGAAACTTTTCAAGGTCACTTCGGATGGAAATGTTTAAAAAAAATCCTGGTTTGTTCCTATTTTCCTGTTTCCCCACTGATAATTGCGATTAATTTTTTTGTTGCTTAATCAGGTCATAAAATGATAATAACATGAGCGTTATATTCTCTTATAATTAGTGTCTTATTTAATCACCACTGATAAACAGTGATTTAATTTTATGTTCAAGTCAAACTCTAATTACGAGCCTATTTAATAATAGAAAAAATATATGATTATATTTTTTTCGAATCATTGGTCCTAAATTTACATCAAAGTAAATAATTTGCATAAATAAAGTTATAAATCAAACGTTGAAGCAATAATTTCATTTCATTTATTTATGGTAGCCTGTAAAAGCGGTAAAGAAAGATGGCCTGGTTAATACACATTCCAAACTATTGAAATTTTCTTATAAATAATTTAAATAATTTTTTTCACGTGCTGAAACTTATTTGATTTGAAACATCAAAAGAAACTTGCATAAATAAAGTTATAAATCAAACGTTGAAGCAATAATTTCATTTCATTTATTTATGGTAGCCTGTAAAAGCGGTAAAGAAAGATGGCCTGGTTAATACACATTCCAAACTATTGAAATTTTCTTATAAATAATTTAAATAATTTTTTTCTCGTGCTGAAACTTATTTGATTTGAAACTTCAAAAGAAACTACATTAATATTTATTAATGAATCTAACTGCACTTAAGTGCGGGTGACATTTAAATTTTTAATTTTTTTTTTCATTTAAGCTTTCCTTGCAGGGCATTAAGAATACACCTGGCCAACGACACACCCCGGCTACTATCATTGTTTATTTCTCTTTTATTTATATGTTTAAAATATACCAGACAATTTAAATTGTCGTTCCTTAAATGATATAATTTTAGAAGTGTATGATTTATATATATTAGTAATGAAGGACAAAGAGGAGAAAGCCGACTGACCCAGTGCTGCCACCCGCATGGTGTTACATCATTCATAAGACGATAAATAAAACCAGTTTTTCAAATCCTATATTAGGCGGGTTACTTCTAATAAATGCGACTGGAAAGGCTTGTATGTTTCCGACGAGGTAGAATCGGGATCATCAGATCCAATACGCAATCCTGATGGGTCCGAGTGTTGCGAAAACTATCAAAATTTAAACGAGTCATTAAAACCGTTTAATATCTTTACGCCCGGATTTCTCATGTTGCCCATCTCGAAATCTGGATCCCTCATTCCGAACCAGTTCCAGATTTTAATTTAGGTTTGTTTAAATGACTGTTAAAAGTCATAGAACGATACCTCTTTTCGTAAAATGATTCAATATGTCATCTTGATAACATAAAGATTGCGCAATTAAACATGCTCAGAGTCAATACGAATCTGAAACGACAGTCACTGGGCCTTGGTTCTCTGCGGAGCAGGATATGACTTTTTTCCGACCATCGAGACGTCAGATTATAAAAGACACGTTGTATGAGGGCTGGCTAATAGATACGACGGCGAGGAAGTAGATTATAAAAATAAAATACCTCTCCCTCACATTTATTCTAATCAAGCGTATCATTGATTTATTCAAATAAACTTTTGAATGGGTTTAATGAGGTATCGAGAGAGCTGTAACGGTGAATAAAAATAAATATAGCGCTTGTTGGATAGTGACGGACGTTGAACAGGTAACCTGGGCGTGAGGTGAGCTCCTGTTAGTTGCCAATATTCTGAAATAAATCAGGCAGCGGCAACTAGTAAGGCAACATCGGTTCGTATCGGGCAACAAATATAACTTATCTATCCTGCCGACCTGCCCTGCCTCCGGGAGAGATAAGATAACTGCCATCGACATAACTTAAATTATTATTCTTTTATACCGCTTTGTCAGCTTAGAATTTACGAACTTTTTATGACTCATTAACTTGTACTTAGTTTATTTATATCTATACTTTTTTTTAATTTTTTTCATCGCAATTTGAAAGTTGAAAATTGAAAGTTTTTTTTTTGAGGGAGAGGGAAATGGTCCTAGAAAGTCTTACGAAACCGAATCCCATCCTGAGCTGATAGAATTGGAAATAAAGTACTACACGTAGTCGAAACATGACCTGTTTTTTTTTTTTTATTGGGCGTTAAAACTAAAAAAAAATAGAACATGGTAAACGGTAGTCCAATATGGATGGGTGATATTCATTAATATTACCAATGAATTTAAAGTTTCTGGCCATTAATATCAGCTATTCTTTGATTGATCAATATTAATTAAATTATCTGCCCGTAATTAAAAATGTGTCGTCTAGCAATTTGTGTTGGACTTATCTTTACTAACCGTACCACCCATTTTTAGTCTTATTTTTTATTAGTCATCGGAGGGGAGTGTGGGTGCATTTTATATTCTCAGATCACGATAATGGTTTCGGAGATTCCGCTACTTGAATCGGCTACATTTGGGCACTTTCAGCAGGAATCATCATAGATAAATGAGTTGAAATTCGGCAAGTAGGATTGTTTTCTAGGCAGAACAATGAGATAATAATGATAGTAAATTTCAGTCAAAATTTCGTTATGTTTATTTGTTTTTTCTCTCTCTTGATTTTTAAGGTTTTGTGCTCCTCTTCCGCCCATTCAAATTGAATTAGAGGGTTGAAAACTTATTGAGTTGGTGTTAGAGAAATGCCTTTTGGATTGACACTTGTTTTTTTCTCTTTTTCATCTTACACCTCTATTTCGATATTTTAAATTTTGTATTTTAGTGAAAACATGAAGTTAGTAACGGAGCTCTGCTGCTTAGTTTTTTTTTTTTTAAATTATATAAATGTTTTTTTAATCTAAAATCAAAAATTAGGTACTTTGTCTCTATGATTCAATTTATTTTCTTCTTAAATTATTGTAAAATAATTTAATCTTCCTTCGTAGTATTATTAGCGGTAGGAAAGGAAAAACGTATTGTCACTGTTATCATAAAAAATTAGCTTTTTTTTTTTTAAATTGTTTTATTACGATAATTATATTATTATAAAAGCCCTGAACCAAGGGAATGGAATCCCGCGTGCGGGTGACTGATGTTTATGTGTTGCTTCACCGCTTTTTTCTAGCTTTTGAAAAAACCTCAGCTTTATAACTTCTTAGTTACAGCTGCGGGTATTGCACTCTTCTACCTTGAGGAAATGTATTTTCTTTTCAATTTTTTTCTTTTATATGTTTTCTCATTACTGAGTTAATTTCCGCTCCAAATTATAAAGCTTTTACTCAATGATAACCGTGAGAAAAATGTAATTAATTGTTATCTGATATTAAAAAAAAAATTGAAATTAAAATCTCTGATTAAAAACGTTTGCTAATTGAGGAAATTAAAATAAAGTTTCTATGCACTTTATGATCATTCAGAATTTTTAAATTAATTTGTTTTAATATGTTGATTACCGTTATAAATCGTGGTACTTTCCAAGAATGTTATTTATTATAGTTATTTATTTAATTACTTTAGATCATCAAATCAAGATGATTTGCGTATATCTGTGAACTTATTTTCCGTTCGATTATTGAAATTATAACCGGAAGTACAATTATTAACAGTTCAGAATCGATTTTTTTTATACTATAATAAAAATATATTTATGATTAAACATGCTTTCTTTCGAGAATGATCGTTTCCTCATTTTCAGAATAGAAGGTTCGTAAACTCTTGGAATTTGGAAATTATTTAGTTCTTACTTTAGCAATAAAGGGGAATGATTAGTAATATAGTTTTTGAATGATAATACTATTAATACCATTTTTGTAAAAATATTATAAGGTTCAAAATGTTTGAATATTTTTAAATTAAAAAAAAAAAAATTATAAATTTATATTACAAATACAAAAAAATATATTTTATTCAGATAATAGATAACAGAGCATTTGTTTTAAATGGAATGGAATGACTGAGTGGGCATTATTACTACTAACTTCAGCGTCCGGGTTCGACTTCGGTTGTGGCAGATAATTTATTTATTCTGTCATGTTAATCGTAAATCGACCCTGGATTTGGGATAACCTACTGGGGCACACCCAGCCTCTGTAGGGCGGTGCCTGAGCCTTCAATGGGATGGGAAAAAGCCTGACGGTCAAGTGTGATCCTTCTAGTTAGATCCTAGGAGTGATCCTCCTAGTGTTGCAATACTTATTTATGTGTTTTTTTTTTTTAAGATTTGAAATTTAACATTGATGATATTAATTGCATAAAATCAATTGATATATTGAATTATTGGACCTGGAAGAAAATTACTTTATTTCTAGCTAATTAAAAGCTTAAATTATAAATGCGATAGCGTGTCAATCGCTATAAATGTCGGAAATAAATTTTAATTAATTATTTCTATAATAAGGTTGTATTATGTCCTTGTTTTGTCTATCGTATATTTAATAAGCTGCACTTTCCATTATGGATTTCTTCTATTTTTATTTTTTAAAGTCATATCTATACCATGTATATTTTATTTTTAATCTGTGTTGAATAGTATGATACTGATTGATTCAAGAATTGTAGGTATATAATATGTATGGTAATGTATAATGTTACTTGACTCACCTGGTGGATTCTGAACGTTGCAACGGTAGGGAAGCTCGCCTTTGCCTGGGGCCGAGCGCGGTGTTGACAGATAGTTCTGTGCTCGTGGGGAAGTGCGGGAGGGAGTATGACTCCTGGTGTGCGGGCGCGGGCTCGTAGGGCTGGTGAGGCGGTGGCTGGTGGGGCGGTGCTCCGTGGTGCGGTCCTCCGAAGTAACTGGGGTAGTAGCCGGGGTGTGCCGCTGGCTGGGGGTATTCGTAATGTCCTGCAAGGAAAGCTTAAATGAAAAAAAAAATTTAAAATTTAAATGTCACCTACATTTAAGTGCAGTTAGTTAAATTCATTAATAAATATTATTGTATGTTTTTTTTTTTTAAATCTGAATTCCTGATGCCTTCCAAACAGTACAACACCCGAAGAGCATATTCAGAATGAGAGGATTCAGATAAATCCCAAAGGATCCCAACAAATCACTAATAACTTATGTCCCATTCTGGGCAGAAAACGGGTTATTGCTGTTCTTGGCACCTGTTTTGCAATGGAGTTTATGAATATGTCACAGATTTTAGTGAAACGACTTTTGAGCGATAGCTTTGCTTTTAAAACTATGATTTTCAAAGTTCGTCTCTTAGTCTGTTCGTTTCTTATTTTTTTATAAGCTTATCATTTTTTTAACTAATCAAAACCCATAGTTAAAACTACCGGCGTGAACTCATAGTTTCTAATCACAACAAAAGAATGGTTTTACTATTATACGTAGTGCCATTTATTTATGTAATGTTTCAACCATTTATCAATCTATGTTAGTAACAATCTTTTACGGGGAGCGTTGTTGTTAATCATACTATCTATCTTAAGATCGCGCGCACACGTAATATCGAAACTATTTTAGGTAGGATAACGTAATAATATATACCTCAATATCGAATAATCTCGACAAATTTAAATAAATAAATGGGTGTGCTGGCAATCTTAATATCGATAGTATTTTTAAAAAATTACATCTTCGGTAATATAATAATAGATCCTAATATTGACGAAATCCGAAAAATTTAATAAAATCAATAACAATATTCATGCAATTATACCATGAATGTATTAATCTTAATTTTATATCAATTAATTTTTGTTTTGTTTTATAATAATTATAATTTTATAATAAAAAAAATAATTTTTCTTATCTCTGGCCATCTGGTAAAGAAAAATACTGTTTATGCAATACCTGTTGGTAATAAATTCTGCTCTGGTACTCTTGTCGAATAAAGTACTTAAGCCTTCCAGAATGAGTGACTTTATACCGACCTCAGCTGTCAAACACGGCGTTATCAGTGAGCCTGATGTCCCACATTTGAAATTTAATATATTTTGAACCGATGATCGTAGAGAACTCTGGTTTTCACCTAAATGTTTCATAATACGTGCGAAATAATAAAAAATAGGAAAAATAAAAACATGCATATAAACCATTATCTTAACGAGTTTTAGGTTATCCTCACTTTTAAAATATATAGCGCGCAATGTGCATTAGTTTGATAGTAGTTGAAAGTGTATTGAAAAATTCTTGAAATTGATATTGTATTTTAGTGATATTGATTTGAATTTTTAATATGTTGGAACTTTAAAAAAAAAATAATCACGACTGTATTACGAGAAATACAGTCTCACATCTTACAAATACATACATTCATATATCTTTATAATAAAATACATCAAATAAGAAATAAGGTTAGTGGGTTTGGAGTTTATAACAGAGAGATAGATAGGTATCCATTTTGAGCCAAATCTGTAACATATGGAACATTATGGTCATTATGGATAATTATATTGTGACATAATCAGGAACACTGAGGATTTTTAATTTAAGTATAGGATACCAGAGGAGTTCAGTGGTTTGGTGGAGAATGAAATCTCAACCACGTTTGTTCAAGCTTTATATGATTATTAATTAACTCAGGAGCCATGTCAATTAATCTTAATTCATGTCAATTATCTTTCCAACTTTCTGTATCTCACATGGAACGTGAACTGTTCAAATTACCATGCTTTGTTCTATTTTAGCGTGGGAAAAAAGCATGTGGAAAAATATTATGTGTGATTTTATTTAAGTGAAAATAAGTTGTCTTGTTTCACTGTGAGGAGTATTGCAGGTTTAGTGACGGTTTTATTTCTACTGAAAACCATCTATCTCTGAGCCGGTAATGTTTTTCGCCCAGAAGGTGAACGCGCTGTGATCATCCAGTGAGGAGGGGATTTCCTTTCACTATTGATTAAATGAAAAACTTATGCATTTATTCAACAGGTAAGAAAAAATTACTGATCTGGTTTAAGCCTATTAGTTCTCCATCAACGGTGTTGTTCTCTTGCGGAATAAAAACGTGGACAGTTAAATCTTTCTTGCTATTACATAATAAGATTTATTCTCCTATCTTCATTAAATAATTTTTTTTAACTATTTAAAAAAAAATGTATCAACTAGAATAGGATACTAAGTATTTAATAATAATTTTATATAATATACTGGACCCTCGACCAACCACTTTTCCGGGGAATGAAATTACGGCGTTGGTGATTGTTTGGTGTTAAAAATATCTTGTTTTGTTTTTATTCATTGGTTCAACCAAGAAGATTTGATGTATAAAGGTAAAAAAAAAATAAATCATAAAATCGGTTACACTGTTAGGTAAGGAAGTGGCTTTAAATAAAATGCTTTCCAAAATATTCTGTATGGTGCCGTTTAAAACACAACTTTTACATTACCTAAACTAAATATAAAATAGTTCTAACGATAAACATAACAATACATTGTTTGCGTTGTCTAAAAAGTATGTAATATTACTCTGTTATATAATTCAGGCAATTTAATTATCACTCGAAATAATATATTTTATTGCTTTTAAATCTTAAATTCTTATTTCTTGTTTATTGAAATAAATCTACTCATCGAAATATTCTTGAGTTCCATGATTTCCATTAAACTATTATTTTTCTGTAGTAGTGAGAATTTTTCAAGGTTGAAATGAAATATAAATTTATAACCTTTTCCAGACGAACCTTCCCATTACTATATATATCTCGAAATTTCCTGTCATTAACTAGATCATAGAAAAAGACCTGAGGATTTCGTGTCATCGACTCCGTGTCCTTCGAATAAATAACTAGTCTAATGGCCAAGGATAATTAATTATCTCTCGATGTAGTCCAAATAATTGCTACCGGTTAACAGGGCACCACATACGCACAGAAACCGAAAATGGAAATTACAAAAAAAAAAAAAATAATAATTAGAAAAAACTTGAGAATAGCAAGGTCCGTCAGTGAAAAGATTGTGAGGCGTGAGAGATAGTCTCGGTTAACGAGGCATGTACTTTTTAGGAATCGGACTAAGGCACACAGACACACACTTGGGCACCATCTATGGTCTTCCTAATGACATTTCTTCACGGCGGAAGTCCAACCATACGTTATGCTCTCCTCTACGGATCTTATGATCTTTTAATTCTGTAAGCAATTTATCAGTACTGTATGTATTTTAGTTCTCTTAGAAACTAGCTATCTTTATAATATGTATATCAACGTAATCCAGCTAGAGTGTGGAGGTCGAGATTTTGCTTTGTTAACTTTTTACTTTATTTTTTCTTCCTGTAATCTCGACATCCGCGATGTAGGCTTAATCGCATCTGGTCTAGTGTTCTCCTAAATAACTGAATTTATTTTATTTTCTCAAAAAGTTCTAGTAGTGAACGAACAATAAATCATTTAAAGTTTATTATTTTTCAAAATTTCTGCAATAAAAAATAAATCATCAGATTTACGAGACGCGCCATTCAGCAGATTTGAAGAAATACAAATACATCAATACAAATTTTTGACCTACCTTTACCAATTAATTGTCAATGCACTGTTTTACTTCTCGTTTACCCTAGTTATCATTCAATGCCATCTAATTGTTTTTAAACCTGATTTTTTAAGAATGTATTAAAATTTTCAACAATACCAATATTTTTTGCTGGACGAATTTTAATTTTTTTTCCATACAAGCTTTTATGATTTTTATATGCTTTAGTAAAAATTAAACTTATATTTATATTACAAAAATGATGGTGGGAGGATTGTATTAAGTCAGACCTGCTGACTTGCGTTTTGACGGTCAGTGGAGGGATGTATGAGGGCGGTTGTTGGTATCGACATCGAACATTTGGGTTCCCTAAGCCTTTATTTTTTTATTAAACATAATTTATCAATGAATATAAAAATGAAAAATAAGGATTTTCATTTTCATTTAGATGTTTTGGAAAAAAAAAAAAATGCAAAAATGTTTATTTTCATCGTGTTTTATTTTCAATTTATTGCTATTTAGTAAATTTATTATTATTTGATCTATATTTCACCGGAAGATTTTTACGCTAACGGTATTTCTCTTTTTTATGTTTATGAACTAACTATGTCTAAATATTATTCGGAAAAGGTTCAGTTTGATAGAAGTTTATAATAACATGAAATTTTCCAAAATTGGCGGCAACGACATTTTGTTAGTTTCACTTATCTGCTTGATTTTTTAAAAATAAATTGTCATACTCTTTCAGCCTTCCATAGTTAAGTAAATATTATTTATGTATGTTGTTGAGATATATTAAGATTTTTGTGAGCAAGCATTTATTATTATTATTATTAATAAGCAACGCCCACTCTTAGCTCTATAAACACTTATGATAAAGTAGTTTCCGAGTGTTACGTAAATATGACAAAGATAATGTTTTTGTTTAGCAACTATAATTAAATGCAATATATCATTACAGTTTTCTAAAAGGTTGGGATTACCAAATTTCACGCTTAAAAACGTTTTTGGACTTACCTTGCGGAGGGGTGGGTTGAGGTGTGGGCTGGTAGGCTCCAGCAACCGTATAGCACTCCTCTTCCATCTTAAAGCCGAGACTGGAAGCGTATGTCTCCTGGAAGCTAGGTAAAGGGGCTGGTTCTGGCGATCCGTGGAACACGACGTCCTGGAATGGGTCTAGATCTTCTGGCAGCGCGGCAGTACTCTCTTCTGGGTAGGGTGCAGACAGCAGCTCCGCGAAACTGCTTGAACCAAATGAGCTCTGCAACATTTAAAAGAAATATTAAATGCAATAATTAGTATACATAAAAAATAAAACTTTTTCTGCTAAGAAAATAATTCAGTAAGGTTCTGTACTCAAATGTGAAAAAACCTCCGTATACATAAATAGTACCATAGAAAAATTGACTCTAGTTGTTCACTAACTAATAAAGCTATATAATTAATAACTAGTTAAATTAATTAGATTCTTCCATATGCACCACTTTTCAAGAAATAAGGGGATCTTGACAAAGAAAAGTGTTGGATTTACTTTTAACTTACAATCAAACGCAAGATAATCTCGATTTTAGTGAGTAAATAAATATTGACTTTAAGATACTAAACATGAACATTTCGATAAGATACTTAAAGTTCAATAAACCATTGTGTTTCTGCCAGAATTTTTTTTTACGAGTTAAATATGTTTTATCTTACTCATATTTTATTTTCGAAGTTTTTTTGTTGGTCTAACACGTTTAAAATAAATTTTTTAATTATTTTTTGTATTCTGTTTTTTTTAAATGTAATTTTAATGGTTTAAGATAAACGCCCTCACTGGAAAATCAATTAAATACAAATATTTCTTTTCCGGAATTAGATTAACATAATAAATAATGAATTATTCAGAGAGAGAGAGAGAGAGAGAGAGAGAGAGAAAAAAAAGTAAAACCCTAATTATTAAATAATAATAATTAAAAAAAAATATTCCATAGTCAAAATCATTTTTGCATAATTAAAGTAAAAATTAAACGATCTACTGAATTAAGGTGATTTAAATTAAGTATATTATTTACATTGAAATTATTTTTAAACGATTCGATACAAAATTAATTAAAAAGTAAAAGCGATTCTATCAAACGGAAATCATAAATTAAACCAAAGGCCATCCATGATGATAAGAGTGAATGGGGAATTAATGTAGACAAATATTTTCTTCGAATTGGTCAATTGCTTTCTTATTTCTCTCTCTATTGCATGCAATGATAATTATGCATTATATTTTATAGGTCTGTTATCTGTATCGAATTGGTTTTTAATCAAAGTATTTAAATATATGTATCTATCCGCAAATAACCTTAATCGGGATTAAATGCGCTGATTTAGATGATATTCGTACAAGTGGTTTAAAAAAAAAAATCAGGCATAATCAATATAAAATAGCATTAAAATTCAGTCTTTAGTAATAATAACTTCATACTTACTTATTAACTTTTTATTATTACCCAGGCATGTAATTATAAGTGCTGTTAACCTTGTAAATAATGAAATAGTTTACATAATTGTACTTTTAAACTGATTTTTTTTTTTAATGGCGTCTTGTAAGGCTGTGTTTGTCCTAGTGGGATCCGCGGTTTCTGTAAGTTTCCTAACAAATATAGATGCAACTATCCAAAAGAGTTGGAAAACATCAAATTTTGTTTATCTTTACAATAATTTTATCAATTAGGTGGTCTTCTTTTGTACAGAAAAATAACTTCATGTCTGTGTATGAATAATATCTGAGTTATATTTCCATTATTTTAGCCTTTTAAATATTTTTGGTTTATTAATATTACGATATATTACGAGTTTTCGTTTATTAATTTATGAATATATTCAAATTTTATCATTTATCAAAAGTTATCAGTATCAGTACCTACTCATGAATTATTAATAAATTATTAAAACTAGTATTTAAATTAACTCGAGGTAAACCTACGACATCCTGTCCTACAGTGTCCTTTATATTATTTCCCACAGATCCCCGAGCTAAGATTTCATCTGGACAAGAGAATAATACGGAATAGACGCACAGAACAGAAACGACATGAAACTGTTCGTTGTTTCAACGCTCAAACACTCTAAACTAAGGTCGTCTATTGATTGGGACAAAGTTTTAAGTTTCGAAGCTCTACTAATCGAATTTCTTCCGCATTCAATCAATTGATACCAATCCTCAATGGTCCTTATTGAGCTTCAAATAAATTATTCTTCTATGTCTAAATGTTGTGAGTTTAGTTCAAACTTGATACCTTTCCTTCCATTACCAACTCCATTCCCACACGCAACCTCAAGTTTCTGTCCTTGCTTCCCAATCGACTCCTGATAATCCTCCGAGGAGTCTGAAAGAATACTGTCTGGGACTTTCTTATATAGCACTGTAATAGGAGCGCTAACATTGGATAGTTTCTTCTCAAGCCCAATTGCGGACCTGACACTTCACGCCTCATTAATCAGATTGCACATTTCCTTGTATTCTTATAATTCAGTTGTAAATTTCAATAAATAAATGAAATAATGAAAAAAAAAATCTTTTACTCCTGTCAGAGACGAGATACCAGACTTGGGCTGATGAAAGCCTACCTTGAGAGGGTATCTTATGATAATAAAGAGCCCCAAGGTATATTAATAAACGTTCCTACTTTGTTTTCAACAGTAATAGCTAGTTTTTCTCAGTTAGATCAATTATTCCTGTACTTCTTTTATCTTTAGCTTTCTCTAGTTATCCCGAAATGGTTTCCGATACATATGCAAGAAGAGAGGGGAAAGAGTTCCTCTTATGAATCAGTGAACAGATCGTTGAACGGCAGAGCAGCGTCAGGTGCGGGTGTAGGACTGAGCCAACGGTACCTTCTGGAGGGGGGCAAGGCTGCAGCAAGGACGTATTCTCCTCCTTTTTCTATTTGTTCTCTTTGACCGTTGGCCGCTTTGGCGCGTAATCATCCCCGGGTAATTGGGACCGGTCTAAGTACCGCTTCATATTTATATCTCACCTGCCACTGGCCGTCAATAAATAAAAATGCAGACTCATTAGAGGTTGGCAAAAAAAAAAAAAAATAATATATTTGCTATGATAGAACTGAAAGAAAAAAAACAAAAACAATTGGCACTACAATGTAGAATATACAGTACCATTCCATTAAAACAGTTCTAATAATCATCAGATGTATTTAAATTAACTTCAATCAATATGCATTGCTCTTCAATTAAGTATAAAAAATTTTGATAAATCCTTTTAATAGACCAGTCGATGAGGGGGCTGTAAGTGGTCATGATCGGACTGCTTAAATTGAATTCAGGGCTTTGTTTAGACCATAGGTAAAGATACTATAAGTCTCCGAATCTAGGAGTGGAGGCTAAGAGAGGAGGGGGAAGGAAGAAGGTCATATTTTTCGTTTATATCCCGAAAGCGGTTGGTCCTAGCTTAAAACATTTTATTTAAAAAACGGAAGAGCATTAAATTCCCTACGGGTATGTACCTATCATTTTTTGTCGTGCCTATCTGTTATAGTTTCAGAAATATAAGATTCTTCTTCAACGTAACAAATTTGAAAAAAAAAATCATTAGTGACTCCATACTCTACTTGACGGTTCTTTTCATTTTATTACATTTACTGTTTGAAGAGGGCATATTTCTTAAACTACAACAGGTACAAAAAAAAATTAATCGAAACATTGTTGTAGGAAATTTAATGCTCTTTAGGTTATAACATGAAAAACCGAAAAACATGATTTTCTTCCCTACCTCTCCTTGCCTCAGCTTCTTGGACTTTTAATATGTCTGGACTATAATGCGTAGACCCGTTTGTGTATTTGGAGAAATGTAAGCGATTGAGGGACTCAATTCAATGTAATTAATTATTAAATCATATAAAGTCGTTAACTAAAATATGAATGAAAATATGTTACAATTTCAAATTGTAAGAATTTAATTAAAATACTTAATATGATATTTATTTTATAGTGCGTTTTATATAATAATAATTTTATATAATTTTTCTATATCTATATGTAGTATTACAGTTCATCTATATACTATATCTATGTAGTATTTATAATTAACAAAATAATGTTTTATAACTGTTATTATTGCTTACTTATATTCAGAGTAAAATATTACTGAAATAAGTTTAGCTAATTTGTAATAACACGAATTTCACTATTTGTAATTATGAAATTAAGTCGTTGAATTCCTACTCCGATAACCTAGAAGAAGCCTATTAATATATAAAGTATTACTATTTATTTTTTTATACTTATTTATGAATACAATTTCCCCCTTTCATACGATCAACATGAAAACGATCGATTAGTGTTTTCAAGATTGTCATGAATTTAAAACTGCATTAAATTTTTTAATTTTAAATGCAGGTATCGGAATTCAGCATCGGATGTGAATCGAGGTTATCCTGAGGAACATTAATCTTTCATGGTATTGATTACATTTTTACGCTATATTTTAATATTTTATAACATGTTTATCCAAGCATGCAATTTACTTTCTCCGCTGCATATCATTACTATTATTATAACTTAGACTGCAACCCACTTGACCAATACTAGCGCGGATGACCTAAAACCTCCGAAATACGATTCCATATAAGCGCCTTGGAATAAGCAAAGCCCAGAATTAACTTAAGTACGGAGTTTAGAAAAACATTCAATAATTCCTTTTAAGAGCGCTTCCATAAATAGTCTAAGCAAGTTACGAAATTTGAAGCGTACTTGGTATGAAAATAATTGAAATTTGAAAGATGTCTCTAGCAGTGTCTTATCATTTTTTATCATGATTTCAATATTGCTCGTTAATTAGTTATTACTTAGTTTTGCCCTTGTAATATGTTCGTGTAATTCTAAATAAAATAATATTTAAAAAAACATTGTAATAATATATATAATATTAATTTCATTTAGAGGAATTGTAAAGGTGAAGGTTTGTGACTCTTATGATATAAGTGATATATGAATTTTTATTTATTACCTGAATAATAAAGTCACCTGAAATTTTAAAACCATTTTTTCCTTTGAAAAAATATGATTTAGTTTAGTAGCTATCTTTTTATTTTAAAATTATTGACGTGGTAACATGATTTTTTTTTTCTCGTTCGTTTCTGTACATTTAATTTTATATTTTGTCTACAATTTACTACAATTAGCTTATAAGAGGAATAAAAATCAATCAAAATGATTTTTAATTTGTATTTACCTTCCAGACAAAATAATAAGATTAAATAATTTTATCTAATTTGTATGTGTTTTTTTTAGTTTTAAAGAAAAATGAAATAAAAAGTGCGATCTTTCGCTAATTTTTTCCTTGTGTTCTTTTCCTGCTGACACAAGAAAGGAATACCCCGAGGGCTTATAGAATCGTGTTGGAGGAGACAAAAAAATAGCGGCCACATTCTTGGTCTAAAACCACTGACCAGCCTTGAGATAAACCCTTCGTAGCGGGAATATTTTATTCCGATTCGATTTATTCATTTCCCTCCTCCTCCCCTCCCCCCGCGATAAAGCTCATATCATTTCTTTCAATATATCTCGGCCTATATTCTATCATTCCAATTTTTTAAACCAGACTCAAGTTGTGACTAACTGCGGGACAGCTACCATTGGCAATCGGGCGCCCATGTGCTAGCTGTGGAGGTACCGTAATTTGTACCGGGCACTATCTTAATCAGAACAAGTTGTGATGCTGACACCCATATAACTTTCAGCCGATAAAAGAACATAGGTACCAGGATCTATGCGTTCAATTATCCTTTGCCAGTACTTTTACCCAGGTGAAATAGATGCTCTGAAGCAACTGTGATTGAAGGTTTCTGGGCGGTGTTAGATTACTCTGAATGATAGCTGGCCAAATCTATGACGTAATAACTGGAGGAAAATAATCCCGTCTTTATATCGATAATATCCCGTTCATACGGTATCGTATTAAAGTACCAGTGGCATGTGAGTTGCCGGTTTATCAACTTCTAATATAATCTTCGATTAAGATTATCTAATTATTATGTAAACTTTTAGTTTTATTTGATTTATTTATTCATTTATAATTACTATTCACCATTTTAGTCAATAAACTAAATACAATTGTATGTTTATATTATAATTTTTAGCCTCGAATATATTCCAAAATTTCAGGAGAGTTGTAAAAATCGATTTTACTACAATTGAAAAAAAAATCTGTGATTATAGAGAGACCATGTAAAAAATTGCCATATGCAAACCAATAATTCAACAACGCGATTCGAGATGACTTAAAAAATAAAATAAGTACATATATTTGGATGTTTTATAACATAAACTATTATATATGTTTTTATTTTTAAACAATGTTTATAACAAGTTAAGTTTCATATGATGAATAAGTTCAAATTCATTTTTGTTGCTTGAAATAGACTAAACAGTCTCCGAAGCTCATTCCAGAATTCCAGAATATAAAATTGAGCTGTGTTACCTTTTGCAAATGCTGTCTGCAGTTCTTTTAATTAGTTGGTTTTGCAATCATCAGAATTTTCAATATTCTGATATCGTTTTCACTATATGTACAAAAAACCGACTCCGTCCACGTCAAATGCTTGTTATACATAATATTTTAAATCGCCCAAAAAAAGGCCGCAAATAATAGGTTCTAGTGCGGCTATTTCATCCTCAAATATTCACACATAAATTTATAGTTCGTAGTTTAAATTTTGAATTTATGTTTTACCTACTCATTGATGTAATGTATTTTACTGGGTTTTCTTGTATTCGTCTCTGATAAAAAAAAAAATCAAAGGAAAAACTGGTGGATTAAAAAATCGCATTTTTTTTTTTTAAATTCTGATTTGCTATTCATCCTCCAACTATCTCTCTGAAAATATTCACTTCATTTTAAAGGTAATTGATTTGGTTTAGTAAAAAAGAATATTACATTTTATTTAGAAAGGAATTATACTTTCGTGTATCACATTATAGGTTATATAATTTAGATTTTCATCTTTACAAATAAATATGAAGCAAAGAACTTTTGATTAAAATTCAAAAAACTTTTTAATATATTTTAAATCTTGTAAAATTATTTGTGTCTATATATTTTTATATTTGCTTCGAAATACAGGATAGTAGTTTGTTTTTTCACCATGCATATTGAGATTTCATTACCGTTAAGATCGCTTAGGGTAGGAACAAGAAGGTACAGCTCAGCTTGGACAAAAATCCGTATATGGGATACACATGCGGGCCTGGTCCCATCGGAAACGATGCAGTATTTATTTGCGTTGCCTACGACATTCTAACAGCGGGAGACGTTGTAGCGACCGAGATACGCAATAAATATACTGCCTAGCCGGTTAGTAGTTGCTCTGCCTCATACTCCTTATATCTCATGCTTTAAGCTGCTTCCTATAAACGGATTATATCTTGTGAAACTCAATATACTACATCAGAATATAAGATGAATTGATTAGATATGGTTCTTTTTTTTTGGGAAGGAGAGGAATAATTGACCTCGCTTTTATTTAAGAATTAAATATGATTTGTATGATAAAACCTGCACCATTACAAACCACGTAGGATTTCTTACTTAAGAGTGGTGCAAGCAGGTGGGCAAGGCTGATTCTCAATCGCGAGGTTTTCCTCCAAACCATTGAAGGATCAGGTAACCGTTTTATAGAATTTATGGTTGTAGTAAATTATTTATTTCTGTCTAAAGGAATGTTATAATAATCATATTTTCTTGTTTGTGAACAACGGTGCTTAAAAAACTCGTTAGCGACAAAATCTGACTTCTATGCTCGTATATTTAAAAGCAGGTAAGAATTAAACTGCATTTACGGAAAATATCGATAGAATATCATTTATGAAAAGTATCTTTTGAGATATAATCTTTGGATTATATAAAAAAAAAAAAAATTCGAATTTTGATTTCGCAATTAAGTAGCTTGTATATAAAATATAAGAATAATTCTAGTTGGCTTCCTCACCACCCGGGTATTACCGATGCTGTGTGTTTAAATGAGCACAAACTTTAAATATGATTTCGCAACAATTTCAATTTTTGTGTCTTACCTTTGTTCTACGAGGGGTTCGATATCATCCTATTGAATTGTGACATAGAAATTTGAGAAATTATAAATTATAGCAATTTAGCAGAATGAATCCATCAGCCAGACTAAACGCTATTGTATATCTCATAGTGACGCGTCAGATTTGTCTTTGTGGTCGGGTATAATGAATGACAGTGAGGTACAGCTAATGAATAAAAGATAGTGGATTACAATTGCCGGTGTAAATTGAAATGTTCCCAGTGTGTGTTTAGGCTTGTGTAATTATGATATATGTGACATCTCGTGGTACAGTTCCAACAGATGTTTAGCCTGCACTAGGCCCACGAGTTCTTCTACATGTAGCTCATAACAGTGAAGCAGAGATTGCCTTATAGTTTGCACTTCGTGGTCTTTCGTGTTAGCTGACAACCTCACATATATCTTTACGGTTACGCAAGTCTCACTGCTCATAAATGTGTTGGGGCTGGCGGTTTTGCACCGTAATTATTATGCAAATTTAATTGCTAAGCCTCGCATTGAACATTTAAAAAAAAAGTAAGAAAAATATATTCAAATAAAAAAGTTTACTAGTTTTAATATATAATTGTCAGGGTGGAAAATAGGGATTATTACTGACTTTTGTCATGAATTATCATTAATACTTTAATCCCTAAGTTTTTTTTTTGCATCATTAGTTAATATTTCTCTGAATCTTTATAATGTTATTATTCATCATAATTTCTGTAAGTGATTTTTAATAACCAAATTAGAGCTAAATGATATCGTTAACATACCGTTCAATAAGTTGACTATATGGGTGGAAATGAGTACGGGATTGCGAGGAACGTGCTTGGAATGAAAAGTGCTAGACAACATTTAGTTAACGCTGATTTCATTTCTATGATCACAGAATACTAATGTTCTATTTACGTTATGTATGTATATACTCACAAACACACCCATGCATACTCGTATATTCTTGTAGTCTTAATAATTTTATAAAGCAATTTGTCCTTTATTTTTAATTTATTCTGTTACACATTCAAGATTCATCAGTAATTTTCCCCTAAGCCGTTTCACAGATTAGCTACTTTGGTGTTCATCTTGACAATCAGCTAAGATGGAGTATTAGTATAAAATTGAATAGGCAAAAAACTAAGCATCAATTTCGACTATTTAGGTATTTTCTTAGCATAAACTCATTTCATAGTTGTATTATTTATACGATTGTTAATTGTTACAAGAAGTTATTTAAAGACAAATTAATTACGAATATGAAGTTTTGATAATTATCATGTTTGATTAGATTAAGTTTTCGTAAGGTTTGAATCATAAATTTTTTTTATTTATGAATTAGTTTAACGCCTCTATCCTAAAGGTTCATTGGCATTGTGTTATTCATCAGAATATCTTGATATATACCAATATTTCTCAAGAGCTTCATGAGTTTTTCAACGGTATTTTTTCGCTACCTTGGAGGAAGTCTATAAGATTCCATAGCGAGTTCATATAGGACGGTATCATTTGATACGGTTATATGATATGATTAATTTCAAAAATTAAATATTTGCAAAATGCATCAGTAATCGAACTTTTTTTTTTTCACAATTGTCATTATTAATAAATACTGGACTAAAATTAAGTCGGGAAAAATTGATTTAGTAAAGAAATTTATCAAAATGCTTCAATTACTAAAACTTTTTTTTTTATTTGTGGTTTACTACCGTTCTCAAAATTATTTTTTATAATCTTCTTTTCTGATTTATCAGAAGGTCTGCATCTTAAATAGCTGAAAAAAGAGAACTTCCATAAATGCTCTATTTTCTTCCATTACAATGTGTTGGCGTACCTACCTGACAAGGAGAGCTAATGACAAAGTTTTGAATAAGATGACTAGATAATTTTTTTAATTATAATGACAACAGTTATATTATTATAGCTATAGTTAGATTATGTCTTAAAATGAGTAGAAAACCTCAAACTTCAATTCGAGACATTTAAAAAAAGAAAATAAAGCCTATTTGGAAGTTCTCTTTTGCTCACCTATTTTAATTTTATTCTTAAAATTTCTTTCAAAAACTGGCCTAGATCTCAAAAAACAGCTCTTGTATGATGTGGACAGTTAGTTCAATTAGCTAGAAAACCTGATGTAGGTTGACTAATAATCTCGCTGTTTATAGAATGCTACCCAAATAAATCAGACAGGCTGCCCGCTACATATAAGAAGAACAAAAAAAAACTAAATGATAAAAAAAAATAAATTAAATTATTGCTATGGGAATTTACTTTTAATTAGTCATACATTTTTAAAAATTATGCTATTAGTCTTGAGATAATCATTTTTCTGTCAAGCAGTGCGTTGATTGCTCTTGTTCAAAGCGGATAATGTTGGTATAGAAATGATTAGCGAAAGAAGTTTAAATTTAATACTCGAATAACTATTTTTATATATTGTGTAATGATTTAGGGAGATGAATGAGACATTACAGCCGGTTATTGTGTTGAGAAAGACCAGCCCGGCGGGGTTGAACACATCTCGGAAAACGGAATAAATGTATAAGTGAATGCAGACTGGCAACGCCCAATCACGCAGCAGTGGTGCAAATTTGTTGGTATTGCTAAATTGACTCCCTCCCCCCCCCTCTCTCTCTCTCTCTCTCTCTCTATCTATCTCTATCTCTCCCTCTCTCCATTTCTCTCTCACTCTCTCTATTTCTATCGGGTTTGATAATTCTCTTTAAATCCGTTAATTAAGTGAGCGCTATCATCAAAATATTCCAATGCTATGATTTTTCGAATTGTTAGGAATTCTCATGAGAAGTAGGTGTGGAATGCTTTCTTACAGGATTCTTATTTCTTTTTTTTCTTTTTCTTGGTTAGTTCGAAGTTGTTAATTTCCCTTTTAATTACATACACGACGAATGAATTCGATTTATACTTATTCTAAGGACCGTCATACATCTATTAGCAAATAAGGAACTGAGAAGCAATTAATTAACCTTTAGTGTACCATTTTCTTGTCATCTGCGCAAATGCTATTTAGGGTCCTCGCGAGCTTACGTCTGTTATTAAACGGTTCTAATTGGCCTGGATTTATAAGACTCTGATTGATGTTGAAGCACCTTCATTAGACTCATGGGGTCTGTCTCTGAAGTCTGTTCTTGGAGAAATTAATTGGAAAGGAAAGGCTACCACACAGCCTTGGTAGTTTGGTTCCAACGGAATCGACAAAAAGAATCCTATTGGTGGAGTTAGGCGTTTTAAGAAATTCGCTCATAATCCCTCATTAAGTGACTACCCGCGAGGAGACAAATACGAGTTACCTCGGAGCCGTAAATCCCGCTGGGTGCCAATTTCGCTCCCATTTTACGATTTCGACACCGTAATGGACCCGTAGAAAGGCAGAGAGCTATCTTCTGTGGAAGTTAGCCTAATGCATAGCCTCAGCACTGTTTCCAGCTTCCAGAACAATTTCGAAATAGGCCGTAAACTGTTGCTGAGCGAACAAACTGGCAGTTCCTGTTCCAGCCAGGGTCAAAATAATTTCACTAAAGATAATTCTCTATATTTTAAAATCTCCTACTTATTTTTCTCCCTTTTAATATTTGAGCATTATTTTTTTTTTTCAAACAAAGGAAGACTTTATTTTATTTACTTTATTTTATAAGACTTTATTTTATTTACTTTATTTTATAAGACTTTATTTACTATTATTATTATATACTACTTATATACTGATATACTACTATTATTAAAAAAATAGTTAGTAGATAAAAACTGAGATAATCACTTATATATCTTAATGTCATTGTTCTTAGATTTAGCCGTTTCTGATTATTCTAGGCTCCTTTTGTATGCTACCGTAATGATTTTTTTACCTTCAATGTTGAGTTCAGTATATAGAGGTTTATTGAAATATCCAAACCAACAACCCATTTTTTATTTTCTTAAATGTTGATTTACTTATTGTCGTTTTTATCAGTTATTTATTAAATTTATATTAATTTATTAATTATTTATACATTTATTATATTATCTATATTATTATTATTATCTATATATATTATTATTATTATCTATATTATATTATTATTATTATTATCTATATTATTTATAATATCTATATATATATATATATATATATATATATATATTATCTATATTATCTATAAATTTATTAGATTTATTTAATATATTTATATATTTAATTTGATAGTAATTTATTATGTTTATAGGTGAGTGACAATTGTCAAGTAGATTAGTTGCCAGGAACTGAATGTACTCGTATGCTATAATAATATGAAATAAATTAAATTAGCAAATTAAAAAAAAAATTAAAAAAATTCAGATAAGTTTATCATGTGTTGAGTCTTAATAAAATTCAGAAGATAGACATTTTATATAAATAGATATTTCAACTGGAAAATGTAAAAATCAGGCACCTACGATATTTATTGTATTTAAGCAATTTATTTCGCTATTCGGATTCCTTTCATCAACTTACCTACAAATTTTGATAATGTATCGAATGAAATATTTATTTTATCCTGACATTAGATTTGTGGCACATTCACTTATAGCAATTAATTAATTATCAATATCAAAATAGATAACAAATAATCATATTATGAAATATACTTATTCATGATTATTTCCTTAACGGAATAAGTAATATCGTTAAAGAAATATAGTACCTAGATGATTTATTACTATGCTAACTGGAAGATGCTCATTATTTTTGTGTTACAGTTTATTATCATGTGAAATAATAGTATCTAAGTTGTGTTATTCAAATGCAAAATATTTATGTTTTAAATCTCTAATGAATAAAGTCTGTTCCATCAGAGAAGAGCCTGGAATTTGGGCGTAACTAGGCATTTAGGAACCTCGGGGCAAGGACGCACAAGGTCATAAATAATAAGGATAATGAAATAAATCTAATAGTTATTATATATAACTCCTTTAATTCTATAAATTTATAAAGGTGATGTAAACATGTGTTGCTTATGATTAATTAATTACACAAACTTGCAGATTAATTCAACCATTAAACTTCTGGCATTGCAAAACCGCGTAGACCACGTTAAGCTACTTAAATGACTTTTTCCTGGATTTTTTTTGAAAAAATATCAATGAGCTTAGAAAAGTCAATTTCTTTAGCTCGTTCATTTTCAATTGAAAGCAGTGTCAGACCTGCTAGTCGATTCTGACTCTTGGCTCTCATATGTTCAATTTAGAAAAAGAGCGGTCTGCTTTTGCTTTCTGAAAATACAGTATGAAAACAAGAGAGAAACGTAATGATTATGAATCCAAATGAAATATTACTTCATTTTTTATCCGCTGTCTTGGTGTTCCCTAATCTAGTTACGCTCCTGGCCTGGAGTAAGCCATAGTATGAGCATAAGCAGGTATACACGGACCAAAGTCTGCATCGTTCTAAAAATATGAATTATCATTTTTCCAGGTCTGGTTTAAACTTTACGGAATGTTTTTCGGACGGGCGAAACATAAGATCGTTCCTACTGTCAATTGCTGACCATGACTACCTTAAGCTGTTCTCTGTTGACATGGATTGGCCTATCCTAATGAATCAGATTATCAGTTGGACATCTTAATTATATGGATTAAGATTAAGATAAATTATATAAATGTGTTTAATCATTGGAAAATGTTTTAATATATAATATTATGCAGTTTTATAATTTATTAACTATGTCAGACTTACGGAACTTGAATTATATACTCGTACATTCGGTTCCAGGTAAAATGCGAATCATGTATGCCAGAGTAGGACAACAAATGGGCGTGCTGTAGCTGGGCACGATATCTTATTAATAATTTTTAATTACTAAGTCATACTTATAATTATAAAGCCTCCGATATTATGTCTCATTCAAATTTGGTTGTGATTTACTTTGTCCTAATAAACCTTGAGCAGTCATAGTGCGTAATAACTTTATGTAAAATTGCTTTAGTTCTAATTGATCGTGCATTCGTTCTCGTTTATGATTAGACACACCTCAACAGTGCAACAAAGACAGTTTAGTTGATGTTTATTACAACCTCCATTGGTACAATTCTCTCCGGTCCCGAGTCATCATAGCTAGAACTGAAGAGCGACTGCTTGTCCACCTTTCCTCCCTGCCCAATGGCCAAGCTCCCTTCGAGGCCTGCGCATTTGTCGGCCTTGTTTTCTGTTTTAAAAATGGATAACTGTGTAATGACAGAGCTGAATCCACTATTATCTAGTTTACTACGCTGTTATTAGGACATAATGTCTTATAACTCGGCCAAACTGAGTATTACTACAATCGTCTAATATAAAGTAATATCTTACGTTATTAATTGTTTATTTATAGTCAAGAGAAAACTTTAAAACTTTAGTGAACCTTTGAGATTGAGAGAGAAATTATACTTTTCAGTACTCAAAGTAAATATTTTTCCTGACAAATTAAACTTCTTTTCTACTAAATTAACTAGGTATTTTGGTAGATAATTAGTATTTGATTCGTAAGCAGGGGTTTGGTTGTAGTGTGGCTAATATTAATCGGCATGGCATATGTCTATTATTATATAAACTCTCCTTCTTTGGGGTCTTCATAGAAGGAAAGTGTATTTAGATATATCTATAATGTGCTTAATATATACTTTCGTACATATTATTTATTAGTATTATTATTAATTATTAGCATATATAATTTTGTATATATTTATTTATCTTCATCAGGACAGTATAGGCTTAGTTTGAGACGGATACTGACTGTAATATGTATGTATAATTATTATTATTATGGAACAAATATTTTATAATGCTACTATAAACTCTTCTTTTTACAGAATAATATAATTAATTTTCAAATTGATTGATTTCCTAGCATGGCCTTGATTACTAAAGTAGTTTTACACGATTAAATACAAAAACGAACGAACAAATAGTTCCTGGCAAAACCTGAGGCTTTAATAATAACTAACCACATGCATCTTTATATTATTCGTATTTATTTCGAGACTTAGTTATGTTCCGGAATCCATATAAGTTTTTATATTTATGCATTGATGGTTGACCGTTTGTTGAATCAAGAAGAAGATGGTCCGGGTGACGTTCAAAAATAATATATAAAATGGTGGGAACTATTGCTAAATGCCGACGTTTCGACCAATATTGTAGATCTTCATCAGGGCTGAATAGGCTGACACCGACAGAAGTACATTCACTTAAGGCGATTTTTATGAGAAAATTTACATTAGGGAAAGCGTTCAATCTTGTAATATGTCTTGATTAAAATCGTACGAATAAATATTCCGTACCTTTGCTGTTTCAAGCTGAAATGTACTTTGCATACTTTTGTTTTATCTCACGTCGCATCTAACAGAGTATCATATCACAGCGACTCTTGATCCTCGTGTTGCCTTAGTAGTAACACACATTAAAAAAAGAAACGTATTTAATAGGATACATTGTATAGTTCTCGAATTATTATATTTCATGCTCTTTGTTCCCGTTGTATGGTGTACTAATCGAGTCTGAAGCGCCCTACTTTTAATTTGTGTGAGGATTGAGACGATGGCGTCATCGCATAATGTGGGCGTTGCCTGTAATTAAATCGGTGAATGACGAAAATAGTATAAGAGGTATTATTTTCGTCAGTTTGGCTCTCCATTAGTAAGAGACAGCTAATTATCGTTCCAGTTTTAGCTTAGACATTACGTCGGAATTTCATCAATTTTTAGTTTGCCCCTATAATTTTCGCATTGATTTGATTGTCTAATGAATGGATGATTATCTTAAGAAACGCTAATTAGTTCAGCTCTTCTCATCTACTTGTAGCCTATTTAAAGACAGGTGGATATTAATTACACTTCCGTACAATTATAAATATTGTTGTATTTATACAACATAATAATATTTTGTATTATTCTATTCAGCTTCAGTAAAAAATGTTAAACTGTGCGTTATCCCTATACTTCATATTACTCTTATTATCTTTTATTTTATTTTATCTAATTTCTTCTTTACTGACATATTCAAATTTTCAAAAACTTCAGCAAATTCTCCTTAAAATGTTTAAGATGATATATAGATACTATTCTTTTTTAAAGGCTATATATATTTTATTGATACACCTAATAGATACACATATAGATACACATTTTAGGAAGTACCTATCGGTTTTTTATTTTTTTTTTAACTTAATTATTTATCTTTCACTTATTTTAAAAATTTTTATCGTAATTTCTTCATTATAAATTTGCTATTTTATTCTAATTAGATGTTAACTGTCTTCTTGTATTTTATAAATTGTTTATAAAATCCAAATTGACTATAATAAAGAGGAAGACATTTATTGAATATGGACGGACGATCCAAAACTTCGGAAGAAAATAATGTCGAATGAATAAATAATTCATTTGAAGTTTGAAGGTGATAAAACTTTCTAAAATGTTTATCATATATTCAGGAAGATAAGTTTTACTTTGAGGGTTTTAGTAAAAAAAAAAAAAAAAAAATTGATTACTTTTTCTTCACGTTTTTATAATTTTGATATTCATGTTTGTTAACAATTTATTTATTTTTTTAACGGAAAGTTGCGAAGGAGCTTACAAAGCTTATTGTTTCTCATCGATTTCTTAGAAAAATCAATTTGCATGATTTGATATAGGACCGATTTGAAATATTGAATCAATTAATATTAAATAGATAAATAAAACAAAAGTGACATAGAGCTTCAAGTTGAACGTCACCCATATTTGGGTCACCACATATTTGGGTGAGAGGTCCTCTTCGGAAGCATATACTTGGTCGACTTGGGATTATAATTACCTATCTGAAATACATTAAAAAAAAGTTATAAATCTGTCATCGTGATTTAAGCAAAAGTGGACTGTTTACTCAGGTTAAAATTTCATCTATAGGATATTCTTTAAAGACTTGTCATTACTGAATTCAAAAATATTTTTTATGACTTTTTTCATTTTGGTCCCCAGTCTATTTAAATAAACTGGAGACAATTATTGCTTTAATATTACTTTTAATTTTAAAATGAGCTAAATGGAATTTTGTATGCTCATGTAATTAGACAAAAGAAAAACAAAAAAAGGAAAGGAAAAGAAAATCACACATTAACTCGTATTAAAAAATTATTAAGATTTTATCTAGGTATTTATCTCGGAAGATAAAATGGTTATTTCGGTACTCAGCAACTATACCCTGAGGATGTAATTACTTTTTGCTCGTCTAGTACTCATGTTTAACGTCAGGCTTGTAAATAAATAATCTTACAAAAACAACTCGAGTTCTTGCTTTTTTTTTTCCCCTCTCCTTTTATCTGAGCATAACTCCCGTCTCGTTTAATGGGGTACCGTTATCCGCCTTGGGATCTACTATGTCTGCCCGGGACAGAGAACATTTATTGGCGGTTTATGCTGCTCATCAGTGCCCGAAATGGGACCGGTCGTAAATTTCCCAATACTGAGGACGATCTGCCCTGCCTAAATTAGTCCACCAAGGTCCTACCTATTGGAGGGGATTAAAAAAATGGCTACCATCTGTTAGTGTTTTAACAACATAGAAATCCTTAAATCATTCCGATACGAAAAGGTTGGAGCCTTGGATGATAAAATCCATTTAGAAAAAACACCATGACTTAGATACTGACAGTTCTTCTACAACTTTAATAGTTTAAGTGGGACTTTTTTACGACCTGCTTCTGTTTTTAAAGGCCTCTTGATGATTTTTATTTGCATTTGAATTTACTTTATTTATGACAATCATTATAAGAGCATTTTCAGTGAGGTAATTCGTTTTTTATTACTCTACTTAATCATTGCATCTAATAATCGGCAGTTTAATTTCTTTGATTGATCCTTTTTATGATCTCTGGAACGATTGTGATATTTTATTCGTAGTATGAAATAGTATATCGTAGCATGTCCTGTGGAGGGGACTAGGTTATGCTAATGGTTGTCGTAATGGTGGCATACATAATTCAACACAAGTTTAATTTCGAAAAAATAAATAAAAAAATTGAACTTGTGTCTGCCTTATTATTATCCACTTTCACAAAAAGAAATGTATTAAATAAATTTATTTAGCCCTAATATATATTCGATATTTTTTTGGAAGTTTCATTCGATTCGATTTCAAAGTATTTGCGATTAATCTCTCGTTTAAGGCTCAGGCACACTGAGCGCGATCTGTCGCGGCGGTCTGCGATCTCAACCCGCTACGAGCTGGCGATCTAATGTATTACTACTAACTGCACTATACATGCACCCACAAGCGATCTGACGCAGCGAGCCAGTCTTGATCGAGCCCGGCAGCGATCCACATTAGTTTCTGAAAGTAATCACGAGAAAACGATATCAAATTTCCTTAATCTTCTGTTTTGAATGATTAGCTCTCCATGAAGTTCTCCCGCAAAAGGCTTTATAGGTTAGGAGAACTAGAGGTGATTAGAAAGAAGGAATGACAACATCAATATTTTAAAAAAAAAATTTTGGATGGAGGGAAACCTTAAACAGGTATGTAAGTGAAGTTAAATTCTGAAAATATGCCATATATGTAGTTTTAAAGCATCTTCCCTGTCTTACTTATATTTAGTCCTTATCTTTAAGAGAACATGGCGAGGATGAAATATCGGGAAGTATGTTTTTATATCGTAAGAATATAAAAAAAACAACATATACTTTATAAAGAAGACCTCATTTTACGCCTTTACCTGAATAGAACATTAACAAATCTCGTTTCCATCGAAATTCGATCGGTGACGAAACTCGGGACGTTTTAACATTACATAGTTCGACGGAGTTCCATTTATATATATCTACTATATTGCGATAAAATTTAACGGATACATACTTCTAAGAAGCGTTCCTGAGTGACCTTTTAAATTCTATGATTATAGAAAATTAATTGCCACCAACTGTTCGGGACAGTAGAGCCATTACTTCTCATGGTCTTATCTTAGTCACAACTTTACTAGTAAGAGACCATTAAATCCGGAACGTTCTCTGAGCTATTTCGAGGAAGTAGGTTAAGAGTTAAAAATTTTGACCTCAGTCGAAGGAAATTCCCGAAAATGCGTAGTATCTTTCCTATTTATAGATATTGCCTAATCCAGTAGGGAAATGATATCGAAGGTTAATTCTTTTTTTTTTTTTCCGTTTTTTTTTTGTTTTGTTTTTAATTAACTGAATGTTTACGGAATTGAATCTCTAATTTATTTTTGAGGAACTATTCAAATGTTATTGATGAAAAATGGGAAGCTTTTGGTACAAAAGAAGTATTTAAATTACATCTAGAGTTATGGATGATTTATTTTTTTCAAATGTTGGACAATCAGCTCATTGTCTGACTTATGAATTATAGACGGATGAATTTTTTTTTCGCTTTTTGGAATAATAATTTTGTTGGGATATTACATATTTTGTTGTTAAAATGTATTTTATGTTGTAATAGTAATAATAATGTATTTTTCTATCATTATTTTACTCATTTTTTTTATTTTAAAAATGACGATTTACATAAATAAAAATGAGATATACTCGTATCTTTACTCATTTTCTGTTTTAATTAAACTCATTTACCGTTAATGTTTACAGAATTCTCTTCATCAATCCTCTAGTCTTTTACTAGAACTGTTAAACACATATTCCTGCTTTTTCAGATTCGAGATTATAAATTCAAATCGGGATGATTAGCAGTAACTTTTTAAAACTATTATTTATATAGGTATTCGTGATTCTACATTTTGTTTGCTCTTTTTTTTTATATGGATTTCTTTACAATGCTTGTAATGTGATTGCTTTACAATATTCAAGACAAAAAGAATCAAAGAAACAAAATAAAAAATATTTGCATGGAAATTCATACTTTCTGCCGCTAACTATAATATTTGTTTTAAAATATTGTTATTTTATTTTTTTTTTGTCATAATGAGAAATTTGAGATGAAAGAGACTGTTTTATTTTTCTGATAAAGTCTCATATTTGTTATTTTTTAAAATTTTATCGACATTCTTAAGTCAAAGCGCACATGGCGAATTCCTAAGAATGCGTCGCTTTTGTTTAATCTATTTTTCGTTAGGTTTTTTCTTAAATATTCTCTCATACTTATGTTGTAGAATTATTTCATGGTTTGTATGGATTTCTTTACGATCTTAAAAATCTCGTGCTTAACATTTTTCTAGTTTTTACTAAGCAAAACGACATTTATAACAATATCTTGGCAACCTTATTCCATTAATTTGTTACAAGCGTCTCGGAAAAAAGTAAGGTACAGTCTTTAATTCTATTCATTATAAAAGAGAAACTAAAAAAAAAAGTAGAAAATATGGAAAAGATTTGTGCCCTCACCAGAAAGGAATCGATGGGCGGTAAAGGTTGTGGGGCGGGGCTTCTAATCAGAGCTAAATGTCAGCGGAGGCGGCGCCGACGGGCTGGAACCACCCTCAGCCTTCCTCTAATTAGTTCCACAATACCCAGCTACCTTCCCATTTTTATGACTATCGATCTCCGAGGCTCCGATACCTCGGACTGGCTTTTGGCACAGGTTTAGAGCGCATAGTGCTGTACTGAGATTAGTATCTTGTTCAACGCCTGGGTGTATTGTATTAAATGTTTTGATTTAGCCTAATATTTATGAAGTTTTCGAGATGTGGTTTGCATGAATTTATATAAGTTTGCGAAAGACAGATAGATGGATGAATATTTTTACAAAAAATAAATAAAATTATAGTTATACTTAAAGTAAAGAATGGAGTAGACAAAATGAAAAACGATTAAAATCTTTTCCTTAGTTAAGAAGCATAGAATGAAAACAATAGACTATTCTTATGTGCCCTGCATTATTTATGCCTTCTGAAGGAATGAAGAAGTACTCCCTTGAAAACCAGTTGGAAACATGTTTTTTGCAACTGAAGTTGAGCCTTCGAGAGAAGTTTATGTGTAAAAAAAAAGTACTAAATCTTCCGTTGTTGTCTAGGGAGCGATTATCGAAGACACCAGTTACGCAACATATGCTCACATTCATCATCCCTCATCTGCTGGAAGCAATCACTTCATTAGCGGGACCCAAATTGAAAACGCAGGACCAAGCAGAAGCCCGTGGATCAGATATCAGGAGTAATCAGAAAGTTGCTATTCATCTGGTGCAATAATTCTCTCACGCCCACTGCAATCAGGACCCCCTGTGTAAGGCGACACCGCGGGCCCCTCCAACATATAAACTGTTTTGACAATATTCCCCTCTCACGAGCACCACTTGTCTCGAGAGGATTCATTGAGAAGGTGGCAGATTGGGTCTTGATTTATCGTATTTTCTTTGTTCGTGATGAATAATTAAAAAAAAACAAGTTATGAATTATTTTATAACAGTCCTTCATAAAATATTAGTGATCTTTACATTAAACCCAAAATTAATCTGGATCCCATTCGCCCATGGTAACAAAATTTTTCTTCAACATATAGACATTCTTCAACATAGGTTTAAAAATTAAGAATGGAATTTACCAAAAAATAATTAAAAAGGTATTAATAGGTTTAAAAAACTACCGTAATTTCAATTCATCCTTTAGACAGTATGACCTCAAAAATCTCACGCTGAAATCGATGAAGGCCGCAAAAAACAAATATTTTTTAATGGTTAATTTAATAATCATTTGGAGTTTGTTGAGATTTAATACTTTGAAATGAAATTATGTTGCATTTTGAAAAAAAAAAAAAAAAAAAAAATACAGTGGACGTTAATAGCCGTCATTTATACTTCACAATTTCAATCTCTCCGATTGAGAAGTTCCGAAGAAAGCTCTTAGTTATATATTATTTAGTCAAAATAAAATTGTATAAACCGCTTGTATTTATTTTAAAGACATTTATAGTCATAATTTACATCAAAGGGCTATTCCATATAACTAAATAATAATAATGATTCTCATATAATTCATGGTGTATTTTCTTCCGCTATCTTTCCTAAAAACTGTTCAAACTTAATTCATGTGATTACTTCTGTTCGGTTCGTTTGTTTTTAAATTTTATATTCACTTTTCGAATAATTTAGTTTTTGTCCTGAACACTATTTTTATTGTATACCTATATTGTATACCATAATAAATTTGAATTACACGGTAATAGGATATGAATCTTTACGGAGATCAGAACTCAGTTGTCATAAACTAGTGACCTACCTATCCTACACGCGCCTCTCACTAAACAATTTTCAAAATCAGGCCGCTGAATGAATCTGACGTAATTGTTTTCGATTCCCTAGTTATTCAATACCCCTCGCCTTAAATCAGCAATTATGCCCAATTACCTGTTTTGAGAGTCGTGTGTACAGCGCAAGTGCAAAATACCCCGATGACTTACATCACAGCCGCCTTGGGCGCGCCCTCTCTTTTTTTTTTAAATATATATTCTGACATAAAGTGGAATTTCGAATCGTGCCTACATCATCGTACTTCTGAGTTGACGAGATCGATAATCGACGAGGTACGTATTAAAAATTGTATTTATTAATCGGATTGCTTTTAGATTTAAACATGGTAAAAAAAAAAAATAAAAAGGTATTCAACCCTAAAAATATAAATATAAAATAATAAGAATAATTAGTCTTTTCGTTGAATGAAACAAGCAAATCTTCGTTTTTTTTTTTGTTTTATATATATTCTGAATTAATTGGATTTTCGAATCCCACTGCTGCGTTGTTGAAATTAATAATGGACGAGACAGCAATTAAAAATAGTATTTATTACTCAGATTGCATTTATACTCACCATTTATATAAATGATATGAAAATAAAATTGCATGGTAGTAAAAATAAAAAGGCATTCAACCTTGATTAAAAGAAAAATTAAACAGTCTACCTACAGCCTATTAAGATAAAAAGAATAATTAGTAGTTCTGTTAAATAAAACAATCAAATCTTATTTAATTGTATGTTTAATACACTAACTTATAGGCATATTGATGAGGTTGGACGAACTCATTCTCAGCTCTTAACTATCTCACTTAGTCATCACAATTTACTTTGTATTATTACTGTGCAATTCAAAGTTAATGTGCTAGTTAATGTTTAGTGAGCTTAAAGTATTGGCTTAGTATTCTATAATTCTGGAGAACAACCATTGGTCGTTTTCTCAGCCATTGTCTGATGCTAAACCAACGGTAGTAAAATTAGCTTATGTTTTTTTAATCATTATCAAAGCTATAATTAAAAAATAAATAAAATATTTAAAAAAATCAAACGAATGTAAAAACGTATTACAAATGTGTGAAATGGTCGTTAACGGCTTCATGCTTGCTTAAAAGTATTTTACGAGTAACAATTTCGTGTGCGTCAAAGAAGTTGTTTTTAAAGCTATGAAACCTATTTTAACCCGGTGTGGAAAAGATATATTTAATTACTAAATGCTCCTGAACTGTCTTGACTTAAAGGTTACTCATTTTCATTGGTTATAATTGCCTACTGGGTTTCTGAAAAGGTTTATTCGATTCCCACGAATTCCAACGGACCATTAATCCGATTTCGTAAGTAGAACGATGATTGCTTCTCAGATCGATAAACTTCCAGACTATACGTTTATGAAATCTGGTTTTATATACTATGGAGTTTTATATATATATATATATATATATATATATATATATATATATATATATATATATATATATATATTTTTGTAGCAATAAGAAGTACCTTATTCTCATGATCAAAAAAAATATTGATAACAGAAGATAAAAGGCTGTGTTAAAAAGCAAATAATAGCAGAAATACGTTTAAGAAATGTTTCGAGAGCTTTTAAATTGTTATTTTTAAGTGTTCTATTTTCTTTAATTTTTGTATTATTTTTCTTTTTTTTTTAATTTAGCCGAATCTAAAATCTATACAATCGCTGGCTATTATAACGTGAGTGGATGTTAAGAGTTAAAGTGATCCAACAGATTGAATCACTCAACATCCCAAAACTGTCAACTAGGATTCGGTAACCTTTTCTCTCCCGGACAAAGGTACGAGTTGCATTCCCTTGCCGATTCCGTCTCGTTCAATAGAAGTGAAAAATATCTGTTATGAAATGTCCCCGGGAAAGCGAACTGAGTCACGATTTTAGGAACGCAACCTTCTACTGCCATTACGGGGATTTTTTTTTCCCAACAAAAAAAAACTACAGCCAATAATAATTTGTTAATTAATGAAGTTGCGATTAACTGATTCGTATCCGATACTGTTGTAAACTTTATTACTAATTAAAATTTAGATTATTAGTGATGCAATATGCCCTAATTGATATGTGTCGCTAGCGAAAATTCTATTCCTTAACTACACTTTCATTACGTAATTTAATTTTATTAAATTTAAATTAGTTTACTCTTCAAGTGTAATAGGGTATTACAAAATCAGATTGATTTACAAAAAGAAAGTAAAGAGCATAATATGCAAGCATAATGAGATGAATTTCTTGGTTAAAAAAAATTAATCAATTAGTTATTTTTTTTATTTTTATATTCATTTCATTTAAGTATTGGGTGCGGTAAAGAATATTGGCCGTGTCGCATACTTTCCTAAAGCGTTAAAATCTCCGAGCTCCCCGCAACATGTCCAATGTCAGTAGGTACCTTTTCTGTCTACTTGATCTAAAGGTATATAATATATATACACAACAATTTTAATTTATCGTTACATCATGTTTTAAATAATTTATGTAAATTTAAGAATTTATTTATATTTTATATTTTGGAAGCTAAGTAGCTATTTCGGTTTTCTGGATGTGATAAAATGTATTATAAATAAGAAGATACAGAAAAGTTTAAATGTAAAACTAATAACAATTACGCGATGACATTTGAGGTGTATTCCATATTCCCGCAATATCATATCGCCCAGGGCCTCTGTATTCTGGTTTTTAACACCAATTAATGGCTTGCGAATAATGCCAAGTATGGCAAGTAACTTCGAAGTACAGTTTGTAGTATGACTTTTAGTAAAGTAAATATTATTGTTTAAAATATGAATTATACAGTGAATCTCCATTTCAGTTTGAAAAACTTGGCATAAAAATATAAGGCTTTATTTTTTTTTTCAATAGAATCCATAAAAACTCCTTTATGAAATTTGGCCCACGCATTTTTATAATATGAGCATGTAACATGTATTTTTTTCAAAAAACATTTTTTTGTTTTTTAATTTTTTTTTGTTCGAAATTTCTAAACATTTAATGATTGGTTTGATAAAGCCATGATGCATATCAAATTAAGCTCATCCAATTATGAATAGATTGACACTATTTTGAGCTTTCCAGGACAAACAGTTTTGGAGCTATACGTTTTTTAGTGATTCAAAACGGTCCACAAACAGCCGATTTTTTTAATTTAAAACTCAATAACTATTAACTATGGGGAATATCTGACATTTTGAAATTTCGACTACTCTTATGTATACAATAAATACCAAGTATGTATACCATAAATACTCCTTATGAAAAACCACGAGTCTAAATTTATTTTTTTATCGGTCGATTTTGCGGGAAATGACATATTTTATAAATCAACAGTAATGTTTAAATTAAGTTATTAAATTTTTTACTGAGAACACTCTTCTCAGAAATTGAAATAAAAATCTTTATCTATCATTTTACCTACCTATTAATTGTTGCCATTATAATATTCCAGCCGATACTATTTAGATATTCAGGAACGTTTCTCCTCCGCAGTAGGAAATTCTTTCTATCTGCTAGCAGAAAACTCATAAAATATGTTCTCGCCACGTATGGAGGCTGGTTATGTTATACACACCTCCCACAAAAAGAGTACTAACTGAAAGCATTTAATTACGTAACCCGAAGCACCGGTTCCATGGAGAAGCAATTTGTCCGTGCAAGGCGAGTCACTCTTGGAGACTATTTTTACGTTCCACATACCGCCACGTCACTTCACGAGCCTTAGATAAAATTAATAGTTATTATATTAAGAGCAGGCCTAGCCTAGGGTGCGATTTACCTATCTCTATATATCAATAATTGCCTCTAATGACATCCTTATCACAGCTTAATGTCCAATTTTTCATGCATAGTTGGCAAAGGCTGTATTTAATCTGGATGATTTTTAGCTACTGTTTACAAATTCATATTTACAAATTGGAATATTATTCTTGCCACACTAGTAGGGTGTTTCAAGCTCCTGAATATTTTGATGAACATGAAAGATAAACACACCTCTATGCTCTATTTCAATAATTCCTTTCGTAAATACTAAATTTTGGTAATTAGAAAAATGAATTCCAGCTCTGAATGTATTCGGGCTAAGACCTAACCTTCTGGTTCATTTTCGCATTCATTAAATTTATTTAAAATTATATAGACTTTAAATCAGTCGGTTCCCAACCCAAAGACGCCTACGGACCACTAAGAAATTGAACCATTACCGGACCATCCCCACCACCGGACTTGGGGATCGGAATGTTTAAAAGTGCATCTTGAGGCACTTTTATAGTCTATTTACATATTCAATAATTTTCAACTAACACCCAAAGTTCAGAGAAGGTAAACAATAAAATAGTTTACCACTCCGAGGGTCTCGCGGACCATCGGCTAGAAACCACTTCTTTAAATAATAATAATATCAAACATTTATCGCCCTCAGTAGGCTGAAATGATGGCAGAAAAGTATACCACTCCTACAGTAAATAGAATTAAGCAGATATAAGGAGTTAGTGATAAGAATTAATTATTAGAAGATTGGCAGTTAGTCCCCGTGTGTAAAAATTATTTACTGATAAAAAAATATATATATATATATATATGTATATATATATATATATATATATATATATATATATATATATATATATACATATATGTATTATGTATATGTATATGTATGTGTATTATGTATATATATTATGTATATAGTATAATATGTATATAGTATATATGTATGTATGTACATATAATATGTATATAGTATGTGTATTATATATATATGTGTATATGTATATGTATTATGTATATATATATATATATATATATATATATATATATATATATATATATATATATATATATATATATATATATATATATATATATATATATATATATATATATTAATACAAATTTTCTTTTAGAATTTAACTGAAGGGATAATTTACAAGAAATAAATAAAAAAAGAGAAAAAAATAAATCAAGAAGGAAAAGTTAATAGGAACTGAAAAAAACTAAAACAATAAATTAAATTAGGGATTGATAAATTACTTGCCACTTCTATAAATTTGTTTTATTAAAAACTAGTTTCGAATGCTATACATTCATCCTCAGTTCAAGGTTTAAATGGATTATATCAAACAGAAAAGTTTGTACTGGTTTCTTCTCGCATTGAACTAACAATGCGAGAAGAATTTACAATTGATAAGAACTAACAATTGATCCTTCTATAACATCATGCAGATGCCGACTGAATAAATTAAATATTCATCAGTGATATTGAAGAACTTTTATTTAACACAATTTAGCTTAATTGTTAATCAATTATCACAAATTCGGTCCATAAATATTATAATTTTAAGAATTTTCATTCTATATAATTTAGTTGAAAATAACGAGTATTGTAAATATTTTAAATTTGAAAAAGGGCGAAAACTCCTCTCAGTTAAAATAACAAACAAAAATAGATATTTGGAATTAAAACTAAAAGTAAGGAGATTGCTATCATCCATTTGTAATTTAAAAGCGAATTATTTAATGTCGGTAGTTTGGAATGATGCCATTTTTAACCGTCCAAAATTGAATACCGAAAGCGTTATTAATCTGTTACGTTATGAAGTAAATTCTGTTATAATGCAAATAAGTATTTGAAATATGTAGTTGCGTTATTTTACATATTTAGAAAGCGGAGGCAATAAGTAGGATCCCACATAATCCGCGTTTAGAAATCTTCAAATGAATTAGTTTTAGTATAGGTACTTTCTATAATTTTTTCTTTATAGTAATCCATCTTATCTTTCTGAAACGCTTGATTGTCATTTAATCATACAATACAATAAATGTATTATGTGTGTGGTTCATTAGTTATATCAATTATAACTAAATTATATTCATAATCAAAAAGTTAATACCATTAATTTAATGTAGGTAAGAACTGAATGATACAAATTATTAGGTTTGTGTTTTTTTTTTTAAATAATAGATCCTTGGAAAATCCTTGAAAACCAGTAAATTGTCAAGAAAAAAAGGTATTCAAAATAAAATTAAATGTCTCACTAATTATAATATAATTAACAATTAAAATAATTAAGGTTTAAAAACTTCTCTCCTAAAAAATTAATTTTATCGAGTTTTTCTCTAACACCAGCCATTTATCCAATGAAGTTCTTGTTTGTGACTCAAACCTGCTTATTAAACTCTTAGTCACAGTCCATTTAATAGCTTGCAAGTTTTATGCTTCAGCATACGTATTATTACTTTTACATGGTATCTTCTGGTTACATTAAATAAGGTTCTAAAAATAAATGTGTAATCCCTTGTTGTTCAATGGGATACCAAAATTAAGCGATGACTTAAAAATTGTTGATCAAGATTAGAAAAGGAAACGTTTCGTTTCAGATAAATCTAGTACCACCCCATGGTGTCGGAGGGACCATCGGGAACTGTTATTCCATTCGAATCCTTTGCCTCCTGATGTTATAAGAGCTCCGTTTAGAAGATAGATGCGATTATAATGGCTGGGAAGAAATTGATGAATGGTCGCTCTCCAAAACGGGTTTATGATAAGATGGGCCTTCAGATCAAAATGTTTTCTTATCATAAAGAGGCTAATGGAGTAATAATACAGATTTCAATTGTCTTGGGTTAAATATTTTTTAAATAATAACAATTGTAGAGGCCTTGTTTAATCAAAGATATATATATATATATATATATATATATATATATATATATATATATATATATATATATATATGTATATATATATGTGTGTGTGTGTGTGATTTTTTTAATGGATGCTACTTAAAATAGGCACAGCGTTATTGAGACTGTAATTTAATATATCGTCATTAATGATTCTTTTTGACCCGCTTATAATTTATTTTATTACCGATATTAACTAAGTTTTACTATAAAAAAAATCAATTAAATAGAGCAAAAAAAAAAAAATATTATAGTATATTATTGTAAGATTCCATAAACAAACACTTACATTTCTCAAATACCAGTCAATAATTATCCAGTTAACTATTCCAAAATATTGGGTTTGAAAATGACCAATAATTTTGTAAAAAAGGGTCGAACCGTAACAAAATAAAATAACGGACTTTCAAAAACCTTTCATAAATAAAATAATTGTGGGATTATGGTAAAGTGGTTCTATCATTTCTTAATTTAACTGATAAATTTTATAAAATGACGAGCTAACATTTTACCAATTCATACATCATGAGGACACAAATAGATACGATCGCTTAAATGCAGAGCAGCGGTTGTACATATCACAGTAACAGACCAAAAATGACTAATCAATTAAGTAGGTAATTAATCATTTAATTAAGGTAATTAATCATTCCAAAATTATTCAACGTTTGACTGGTTAGGTGGTTATTAACCGGTATTTGAGTGAGTCAAGATTTGATTTTTTGGAATCTTCCGATACAACACAAGAATGTTGTTTCACTTGTCAATGATTGATGAATCAAGCAATGATTGTTTCCTGTTGCTAACTATCGAAAGATTTTTTTTATTTTCGTCACTCTTAAATCAGTTTTAGTATACGTAAGTACATATATAATACAAGTAACCACTGCTTGCAAATAATTAAATAATACAATACAATCTTACATTATAATCCAGTGATTACCATAGTACGTGTACGACTGATGCAAAGGCGTTCCATGTGGCACGCGAGCAAGTAAATAAAAATCATGGATAAAATTATCTTTTTAACACGTTCGGCGAGAGATTATAATTTTTTTTTAAGATTATTATTGAATGTTATCAATTTTATGATGAATAAACACGATCTACAATTATTAAGAATAATTTAGGATGGTTAGCGTATTAAAGGCGAAAGTACTCTTGATGAAGGCTTAAGAATCAGGCTGAGCACCATAAAGCTTAATATTGATAATCTGATTATAAATAAAAAACACGCTTCCAACTGAAAAATATCCTTTCTTCGCAATTTCTTACGCAATTTTGATTGCAGAACGTTTAGTGGTGTTATTTGAAATTGATAAACGTTTGATTTAGGATTTTCGAACTTTATATTCTTAAGCAAATTTACTGTTACATATATATTGTTGTGTTTGTTGAATACATTTTTGTAATCATACATCAGTTTGTATTTTATTTTATGAAGATGAATCTTTAATACTATATTCTATCATAAGATCAGATAGTGGTACCCCCAGTTGACTGAATAATGGAAGTTGTCGATTCGATCTGTCTTCTGTCTCATTTTCGTCAATGAGATTGGTTATTATTTCAGTTCAATCAACATAATAATACCGAAGTTGAAAGTGTTTATTCACGGAGTCTTACTTACAGCACTTCGAAACACAACTCCATTGGCTAAAAATTGTATGATTGCATCGTGAGCCAAAGACCGTTATATGAGAACGCCGTGGGCGGCTGTGGGCGAAGTCTGCGCCTATTGATGAAGTGCCATCCATCAACCGAGACGCTGATTTTCAATCAAGAGATTGATAGATACGACATACCCAGGTCTCTCCTTCTTAGCAACCATTTACGAGAATGCTCAAGAAGATTTCAAATCGGATAGGATCTCGTAAACCTTTGGAGGCGTTATTTAGAATGTGCTGTTATATCTGCGTCCTGAGGAAGTCTGAATAAACTATAGGAAAACTAAATATTTTCATGAAAAGAATCGCTGAAAAAATTGTATTTTTGTAGAGGATTTAATTATGACCAACGAAAAAATAAGATGCTACATTTCAATTTTGTTGGCGATTAATAGGGTGAAAACGGGAGTACTTTACAGCTGAGTTGAAATCATAAAATTGTCACTTGACAAGAATTAAATTATTTTATTGCTTTACTTATTTTGTTTTTTGGTTATTATTTTCAATAATATATATAAATAAAGTGTTGTGAAATCATGATACCAAAGGCTATAAAAAAAAAAATCGAACTAATTTGCCTGATCTTTTGGACAGGCAAACCTTTTTTCGATATTAATCGTACCTGTATCAGCAAAGATACATCATGTTGTACTTTTTTGAGATCTCAAAAACATTTTACATAATGATTATCATTCTTCCCCATTTCCCTTTCATAATATTTTTTTATATTTACTGAACAGAGACATTAAATTGCAACTGTAATTCTTCTTTTCATTTTAGGTAGATCACTCTATATGAATATCACTCTATACATTGTACATTGCTTTAATTTAATTTTGGTTTCTTCTTTACTATTTTTTTTTAATTCACAGCCACAGAAATAATAACACATTTCTATATATCTTACTAAATTTTATTTGGAAGGCATTGGCCAGGAATTCTTTATCTGCATTATTAAAATGAGAATTGGGAAATTCTATTGAAATTTTTATTTAACTAACTTTTTTTTTAAATGAATTTTTTATCAAAAAACCCATGTAATTGGAATATTTTAAATTAACTATTGTGATGTTAATTTATATTGTGATTTTATTATATTGATGATATTATTAAATATTGTGATGCTAGAAACTATGAATAGTTACTGTTTTATTTTTTCTATGATTTTTTTTTCCAAAATATAATAGTGAATCGATGTATAACTAATGTAAAAATATTAATAAGTGTTAATATTTATTAGCTCTGACAATGAGAGTACTTTAAAATGTTAAAATATTTGCTATAATAAGGATAACGTTATATTTACATCTCGACAGAATGAATGATTATAATTATAGACTGTTTATAAATAGCTTTATCATTTAAAGAATCATCATACTTTTATTTTCTTTGCAGGCATATGTAATTTTCTTATCGAAATGAAAAATGGTTGCCGACTTACTAATGGCAGCACGTACTTCGTTAATATTTCATTTCATAATGTCTACTATAAGATAAAATTTAAAAAGATTCTTCATGGTTATTATTTGTGTTATAATTATTGTTTTTTTACCATGCCTTATAAATATTTGCTTGTTTAATTTATTTCATATTCCGTTAAGTTTCGATTTTTTTTTTGTATTACTTTGATTATAGCTATCTGCTGTAATAAATACACATTATCTCTTAAATGTCTGATTAATCATGACTGTGTTGGTTACAAGATATTATTACTATTTACCATTTTTTTTTTTATATCTTACTTTAATTTATATCATAATTAAATTATTAAATTAATGATAATATAATTTACCTGTGTCTGCAGAAGCAGCATACTTGGGGAGGGCTGGTGTGGGGAGGTACCGGAGCTACGACCTATTAGTGAGTCGTTGTCTGCCTCCGCCGACCCTGTAAGAAGATAACGACGATTAAAAAAAAAACAATTAACTGAATATTAATGACATGTGGATTATTTATTTTTTGTAGGTACCTACACAGTATTGCGAATCATTTTGGAGTTATAGAATTGATTTTGAAGATGAGACTAATCCGAAACGTAATAATTGGTTTCACATAATAAGTCATTAAAACCTAATATGTCTTATCTTAATTATAAAGCGTTAATTCGAGCTATGCATTAACTACAATAATTACATTTATTAAAATTATTTTTTTTATTAGCTTTCTTCTTTTAACTGCGTGCATTCTTTTCAATACAAATGAATTCTATCGAAAATTTTAAAAGATAAGTATCATGTGTAAGTTTAAAAAATCTAAAAACTTTTTATGATGTTTATATTTCTGTTTTATTAAAACTAATTTATAGATTTTCATGAACTTCAGATCAGTAGTATGGGAGAAAAAAAAATGTAATTAAAAAAAATGCTTTTCATATAAGCATTGTTGAAAATTACTTCTAATCCAAATAACTTTATTCAATAAATCAAATTATTAAACATTCGTAACGTTCAACGTTCGGGACAATCTCTTCATCCTCAGACACTACATTATCTTTAAATATTCTTTATAACATTAAAAGTTATTGTAAATAAATATATTTTTTTTTTTACAATTCCGTCTTATAGTTCATTAATTTTTTTAATTATCATTCCAATTATCTAAGTCCCAACTGAACTGATCCATTGGAGCTGATGAGTTTCAGAATCAGTTCAGTTGAGATTCACTTGTTTGTGTCCCACCTACTTGATTGCCCCCGAAATATGAATATTCAATAAAGTTTTTTTGATTCGAAATAATATTAAAAAATGATTTTATGAAAAGTTTATTGAAAACTTTCTCGAAAATGATAGAAAAAAACACTTCAAAACAGTGAAAAAAAGATGTTGCCTATAGGTTAAAACAATGATACAGGCTTGAATTTAACCACATTTCTTATAGATTGCATTTTATTTTATATTTTTAAAAATAATTTTTGGATGTCAACATTGTGATATCTGAAAAAAAAATTAATCTATTATTTTTAACGTGTATCCCTCCTCAGGTTCATGGAAACAAGCCTTGGGTCTAATATAAGGTGTAATACCAGTGTCAAAAATTGCAAAATCTGATTTGGTTCGCGAGTTTGATGATTTTTTTTATTTCTTAGTTACTTTAAGAAATGACAAAAAAGCCTTTTATGTCACGAGAGTTACGCACTGAGATCTTTTTCTTGATTTTACCCAAGCTTTAAGTCGCGTTCTTACCAAGTAGGACGAGTTGACGTTGTGCGATGAACCCCCAATAATCCAAATTTACTTTTTTGATTTAAAATACTCTTTTCAAACTTAATACGATACTTCCTCCTACCTATTACCTTATTCTTCAATCCTTTCTGTCTGCCAAGACTAAGACCTTTCTACCATTAGACCGGCCTTAGCAGGAGTACCTCAGGGATCAGTACTAGCTCCACTGATCTATATCATAAGTACACACGATATTCCAAACAGCTCCGAAACTCTGACAGCGACGTATGTAGACGATATAACAATTTTAACAAAACATCAAAATCCAGCACACGCCTCACACACTTTACATCATCTAACAAAACTTCATGATTGGCGCAAACTTTGGAAAATTCGACTTTTACTCTTCGGCAAGAAGCCTGCCCTCCAATATACCTCGATAATGTAATAATCCCGCTGTCAGACAAAATTCGATACCTTGATCTGACATTTGACAGAAGAATGACATGGGACCCATACATCAAGAGCAAACAAAAAACGCTAAACCAAACTATTAAACTCACTTCTTCCAACACGTTCAAAATTGAAATTCAGACATAAATTGAACACACACTTACTCAAGCCCATCTGGACCTACGCTTCACTGATATACGGGACAGACAAAAAGACACACATACAAAAACTTCAAATTTTTCAGTCAAAAACTTTTAGGAATATCACCAAAGCTCCTTGGTACATCAGCAACATTATCTTACATACAGACCTCAATATGCTAACAGTTAACGAACACATACCTAACTACAAACGATTTCTTACACAAACATCTTAACACACTCATACAAGACATGGCTACAACCAACATGCCTGACAATATTCGCAGAAGGCTGAAGAGGAGCTGGATGAGGGATCTCCAAGCCTAACTACACATAATAATCACGACAGGAAGAGATGCCGCTGGGTACTAACCTTTATCATGGCTTTCATGCCACGATAACATTTTTTGTCAGCAAATTCACTGGTTGTCTCATTGACAGGTGTGAATAAAAATAATATACCCCCCAAAAAATTATATTTAGTGAACATTTTCGAAATGCAATGTAGCTCGCGCGAAATTTTCACAAGAAATTTTGTTACATTTTTGTTTTTGAACGTTTTTAAACATTAAATTGGTAACTCAAAATGAACCCTGCTTTGAGACGAACTGAATGCTGACTGAGGGACTGAAAAAAAAAAATTAAAACTGAAAAAATGAAAAATGTCAAGCTTTTTATCTCAGGACAGCCAAAGGGAGAGTTTGTTAGAGAAGGACCCTCATATGCTAGATGTGATTTTCGTTTTGCTTTCACAAACTAATGGGCATGAAAAATGAGAACTTATGAGACATCTTGCAAGAATCACCGCAGCCTCTTAGAGTATTAGGCTCAGAGAACAGTAAATAAAAGAAAGTTGTTCGTTGAGCTCCGGGCAATCCATCTTTTATTACTCATTACTAATGATATGCTTATAACTCGAACAAGGTTAGTGGCTTGGCCATAAAGGACGCAAATAGTCTATCTTCGCCCGGGTTGAGCTGTTCCAATGGTTAGGGGGCTCGTAACTTAGTTGCGACATCGGCATCAGCAGACAATGCCATATGTCGGCAACATATTACATAAACTATGGTGTCGAAGGAGGGAGGAACAGTCATCTGGGAAGAAGAGAAAAATATATCTGCTAGAGACTGTGTGGCGTCACTACCACCGATCGCTTACTCAGCGCTTTACCTCGAACCAACTGACAATTAAAAATTTTGAAAGCAATTTCCTCATCATACTGCTACGGATAATTCGATTCTAATTACGGGAAAAAGACTAATTGGGGTTCCGCCTGATACCTGGTATTGATTTGTTATTTTCCAGTGATTTGATCGAGCTTTTAGTTTATTTTGGGAAACATACCGAGTGCCATTCTGCATGAAACTGTCATTTTGAGATTTCATAGCTGAGGGGATGAGAAAAAAAAAAATTAAAATCAACCCCAAAAAATTAAAAATACTCAGCCCCTTATCTTAGGATAGCCAAAATGAGAGTTTTTTTTGAAAATGACCCTTGTATACTACATATGATTTTCGTTTGGTTTCAGAAAACGATGAAGAAGCTCGGCACTTTTCGTTTTTTTTTTTGTATTTATATTTTCTCAACCTTTCAATCGGCTTAGGTACTTCTCAAAGCAGAGTAGATGTTGAGATATTTAATGTTTAATAACGGTTAAAAATAATTTCTTTCTTTTTTTCCAGATTTTGAAAGTGACAGTTTATTTCAGAACGATCTTCGTACTGAATATTAGACGCTCTTAATTTCCTTAATTCTATAAATAGATAGAGCGGAAGGTTAATCATATTTTAATGTTATTTTACAAAACCATATTGAATAATAATTAAATATTCGTTTTATTTGTATTTGTAACCAAAATGTTTCAGTAAAATTCAAAAAGTTTTTCGATTTTGGACGGAAACAGGAATAAACAAAAAGCAATAAAAACAAAATTTTAAAAATATTAATTCAAAACCGATTGAAAAATAAATAACAATCGATAATAAAGCAATCAAATTTTTTGAAGACCATTTACATCCTCCAATTTTTTAGCTTAAGGGATTACCATTCGTATTGATAACACCTCTTAGATTAACTCAAATTTTCGGGTCTAGACAACTTTTAATGTGGAATGATCACAGAGTTACTATTACATTTTATATTTTAAACGAAACTAAATGTTTGTAAATGTTAAACATATTACTAACATTTTTATCGATTTATCGATTATGATAGGCTGAATAGAAATCTAAACAAAAAAAATCTGACCATTTTCTGAAAAACAAAATAGGAAATTAACCATCTGAGAGGTCGACGATGGCATCAACATATCATTAGGATCGGTTAGGGACGTTTCGCAAGACTATTTGGGCACGAAACGTGTTGCTGTTGGATTGGGGACGAAATAACAGATTTCTTGCAAAAACTGAATTGCGTTGAAACAAAAAAAATCTGACACTAATTCTTCCAAAAAATTTATCAAACCTGTAATTTCTGGGTTTGAAACGTGCGTTTATGCGTGAGAAATAGCAAAAAAATCTCTGACTGGTAATTATATATATATGTATATATATTTGCATTTGCTTGATTATGAAAAAACGTGCCATGAAGAACAGTAAAAAATTTATATGCATAAAATACATGTCTTAAAGTTAAAATATTAATCAATTTTTTTTTTATGTTGTAAGAAACTTCAATTCCTTACACATAGGTATAATTTTTCTGTAACAGACGTTTTGAAGTTGGGCCGTCTTAAAGTTTATACGTACGTGTCTTATGTTAGATTTATTATGGTATTTGATTTTGACTTGGAATCTCAGAAATTTTTTTCTTTGTAAATTTTTTGTATTTTTTACCAATTACAGACACTGAATTCTTAAGGATATTATCCCTTTGCGTAAGAGGTCCTTTCCACGACCTTATTACAACAGTTATTCAAAGTCAATCGCGTAGGTTGTAGACCACCACACTTCGTATTGCTTCGCTTTCTCTTTGTACTAGGCAACCGCTTTTGTCAGATTCTTTTTCTGTTGGAAACCCGACATGAATTATTCTACTCCTATTCGCGGATGGCACTTACAAGCGTTTAAATCGTAATTCTTGAATTCATGCTTTTTTTCTTTTGTTTTTTGTTTCTTGTAACATCGTTTATTATCGAGATTGTTTTTTTGTTTTTTTCTAACTTTATCCTTTTTTAATCGAAACTAACCCAGGATATCTTTGCGATATGTATAAATGATGAATGTATTTTATGAACATTTTGCTTATTTTTCATATGCCAGTTAAAATGTGCACGAAAGGATTGAAAATAGAGTATACAATGGGCTTCTTCCACAATTTTAAAACTATATTATTGACTTGAAATATTACTTCAATTTCATTAGTTTATTTCAGCATATCTTTTAGCAAGATATAGAGAATCTAAATTTATTATTTCTTAAATTGGGTATGATACTCTGAATTTTTTGAATAAGTCTCAACAATTTCAATATCATTTATTTTTAATGTTTTGTATTTTGCCCATTTTGAAGTCTTTTTTGCAATTAAAGTATTATAGTTTACAATTATTTTTTCAATTGAACTTAAATTAATTATAAAATCACTTTAAATTATAATTTTTTAGTTTCGATTCGTAATAAATAGTTTTTGTCATATTTCAATTTATTCAGATTTGATAACTTTATTGTTTAAATTGCGATAAAATTACAAATTCAAATTTTTGAGACTTATTAAAATGATCTAATATACCCAATTTAATATATATTTATTAATACCAAAATCCGGTGAACCCGGCCAATGACAAATATTTATTGCTTCGTAAACATTTTTTTTTTCTGAAATCAAACAGATGTAGTATACGCATATTAATTCGCCTGATTTTTTTCCCCCAATTATAGATAAGGTAATATTTTTCGTTTTATCTCAAGAACAGGTATTTGCAAGTTATCTTGGCATATAATAATATTTTACGTAAAGACATACGCTATGATGTTATTCACTTAGACTCTATAAGATTAATATGGTTATCGGATGTTTAAATATTAAAATTTAAATACTTTGTGAATGGATGCCCCATATAAAAAAAAAAATATAAAAAAAATTATCTTTTTTATCGGCAATCTTTTTTAGAATTTTGAAAAATGATGCAAGATTATACTAAATATATATCAGGAAGTAAAATTATTATCCTTTAAAACCCGTAATATATAAATCCTACCTTAATACGATAATGTTTCAAGAATATTCATTTTTAATGCAAATTAAGGCAACAATTTCAGCTTGTCGTTGAGTCGTTCTCTATTCATGTTCTGTTCAGCAAAAGTACCGTTTGATAAGATCAGAGCTCTGAGGAAAGTGAAGTTATTTATGTTAGGCTAATCGAAGTTTACGATTTCTTATTTTTCAAGATTAATTACTACATCATGTAGTTTTCTCCTATTAGGAATTATTAGTAGTATTGCTTGAATTAGCATATTATGAAGGCTACTATGATCTTTTTATTAAATTCATATTTATTACCAGGAGTCGAATTTGTATGGTTTTGTCAATTGGAGCAGGAAATTTGGGAAATGGAAGCAATATCCTTATATTCTGATACATACTTTCATACATATTAATATTGGTTTGGAAAGTAATATGTTTCGAAGAAATTAAACGTTTTAATATATCTATATTTAACATTTTTTATATTATTAAGAGCGCCAGGATGCTTAATTAAGTTTCCATTAGTGGTAATTTAAAATGTTGAAAGTAAGCATATTTTTTTTTAATCTCTAATTAAAGTAAATTTTAAAATATTTTTATTTTACGATTTTTATCAAACTTAAATAAGCTTTAGAAGCTTAGGTATATTAGCTTTAGAAAACATTTAAGTTTTCTATATAAACTTAACCAAAAAATTATGAGTAAAAACTCTTAATAAACAAGATCAAACTGTTATCTCAAGATTGCTTTTTTATCCTATATTTAAAATTTTATAATGAAAATTTCGAGACTTGGCGAACCCGAACTTAACATGAAATATATTTGTTTCATCAATCATTAAACTGATATTCCTTCGTTTTCTTAATTTTTTTTGTCTTAAATTTTGAATTTACATTTTTTTTTCATGACAAACATAATTTGCAGTGAATTTCAGGTTGATCTTAATTAATTAATTAAGAGACATGATCATTCATTCCCGTGACTAATAGCTAATTACAAACCGAAGTCATTCAAATCTTGAATTATTGCTACGAATGATTTATCTTAATGTACTAGCAAAAATGAGTGTGATTAATAATTATTACTAGCACTCGTGAATCCTGGTCAGAAATAACTTTACAACTTGTGGATTCTAAGAGTAGATTCTTATCTATAATGCCAATGCACATATCCTAGCAATTTCATCAGTAATTCTCAAAATGTCAACATCTATGCTTTGAGAGTTGGCTGTCATCAAATTATTCCCGAATGGGCAAGAAGAAGTTCAAAAATGGAAAAAGAAATTTGGATTCAAACTATTTCATAAATAGAATTTATGTAAGCATGGCGTTCACAACCAATTTTAAACTCATGCAAAATTTATTGTAAAAAATAATATAAAAATTACATTAAAAAAACATACTAAATATAAAACAAAACACTATTATAGTAAGTACCATGATTGGCGTTGGTCGTTATCATATCAGCTCTGAACAAGGAGACTGGCTCATCTCCGACTGGTCCCCGAAGTCATCCACCTAGCCCTTTTATATCAGCCCTTCGGCGAGCCACCCCCGACCACCCCCACCTATTAAAATCACTGATATTTAGAATTGGGTTTTGCGCCTGCGCAAACTGCCATCCTCTAAACCACTTCCCCCCGTGCTTTTCATCCCCCCATTGTGCCTGGGTGGGTTATGGAGTGTGACCGAGTTGATGAAATCCTGTCTGCTTCATTGTATTCCCTTTACGGCACTAGCTCATCCTTCATCCCTTAATTAATTGCTGATACCTTTTCCCCCGAAAAAAAATAATAAAAAACAATCTATTCTTTGTACCGTATTAGTACATTATAAATTCAAACTGTTTCAGTGAACGGTACCGATATGGATTAATTGTAACCATTCGGTTACTAATAATCTTACCCCATCGCGACATGCCCATTCTTATTTAAAAATTGTTATTAAGTAAAAAATAAATAATATAATTCCTTCTAGCGTCCAAATAATCCTAGGGTAATATACAGGTACTACCACCCTCAGAGTAACCTGATTACCTGGCTGCGATAACTCTTGATGCTAGTTTAACTGTTTATTTCAATGCCACCACTTTCCCTACGAGACCGTTCAATTCATTTTACATTCATTCACTTTATTTTTTAGAAATAAATTAGGTTACAAAACTTTAATGTATGTAGAACTTTATTTACAGCTTAAGTTTCCCCTGAGATCCATGCTTGGGTTATTCAATATCCTGATCTATTTCATAAATATTCTGAGAAGAACATATAGTTATCCAGTCAGTCAATGAATGCTCAAAAAGGAGGTGTAGGCGGAAATGACGGGATGGCCTAAAATGACTTCAGAACTTTGTTTGGTCTAATTAAGACGTATAATTACTAAAATCCTACGGATAATAGGATTAAGATGATGAAAGGAAAGGTATAGTCCAGTATAGTATGATCTCTATATTATCTTCTTTAGCGATTTTTACTTTGGAAAGCGTATAATAGATACGGAAAAAAATAATAGGAACGTTCTTGTTGGGAAGTTAATGCTCTTCAAATGTTTTCATAAAATGTTTTAAGCTAGGACAAACGAAAAACCGAAAAACATGACCTTCTGCCCTCCTCCACCGTTTGCATCTGCCCCTAGATCCGGAGCCTTTTAGAATGTCTTGGACTAGTTGAGACCTATTCTGTACGAATTCAACATATACAACAAAATGTTATATATATTGGTATGACATTGAATGGATCATCTAATAAGTTTTTATATTTCTGTCATAACTGATTTATGATTATTTTACTATTGTAGAAAAATTAAAATTGGTTCTCATAACGCTTTATTTTTCTATTACCTTAACGATTTTATGTGCACCTGTAAAAATCACACTATCAGAAAAAATGTTAAATTAAGAATGTTGATTTGAATTCCATACCTGTTGGAGTTTTTGATATTCATTCATAATTTATTTGAATAACTGGGGTAGGCAGAATCATATAAAACAGATCCTGTGAAAAAAATTAATTTAATCTGTTTCAATGCTCTCCAGTTTGTAAATTACCGCTATCAATACAACGGGTACAGAAAACTCAGAACTATTGAAATGTACATTTATATAAATTAAAAAACAAAACAGAAAAGGTAATGAAATGAATGAAAAAAATAAATTGAAAATAAATAACTGTTTCAAATGAAACTGGCCTATCCTAACTTGATTAATGGCATGCACTATGGCTAGATCATTTGAATTAAAATTATTTTTATGGATATTCGCGTGTATTTTATGGCTCAGCTTGTTTCCTGACAAACGCTATTTGCGAGTTTGATAATAAATACCTATTTTAATCGCTTTTATATTGATTTGACATGTTTTTGATTTATGAGAATTGTTCCATTTGTAACACATTATTTTGTACATTGCGAATGTTTTTAAAAATAATTTAACGATACTGTTTTCAATTTAGTGAACATGGATAAAGTACAAATCATAACTTCCTTAACTACTCAATGTAGAGGTACATATCGTAATCATCCACTTTTTTTTTTCCGAAAAATATGTGTATAATTTTTAGTTTTTGAGGTCCTCTGATACCAAAAAAAAATCTGTAAAATAATTCTCTGTCGTTGTCGTGGCCCTCTATCCCTAAAGGTACATTATCGCTGGTACTGCCCAACGTAGCGGCTGGCAGCGCTTGTGGACCGTTACCGCTAACCGTTACAGTTGTATATCTCGTTGAAACTGCCCACCGCCGTGGCCAACTCAATTCGCATTAAACGTTCTAGTTTAAAATATTGTTGAATAAAAATTTTAGGCTTTAATTTAATGGTTTTCATTTATATCGCAAGAACAGAAATACACTCGGTGGCGGAATATTGATCTTATTTAATCAACAGACGCCATTTTGTCTGGTTTTATAATAAGGATATATTTTGTCTGTATAAAATGTTAACCATTATGTACTAATAAACTAAACTTCAATGCTCAACTTCCGCAGAGTAATGGCTTCTGGTACTATTGTGAATAGAAAATAGAAAAATTGAAGGTGTATCTTTGATTTTAAATTTATTACTGTGGACAGTAATGGCTGTTATCCGCAACGATAACTGTAGTAATAAAAATCTTATACTTATTTATAATTAAATCACGACAGATAATGTTTTATCATTATGCGAATCGGTTCTTTAATTAAAAAAGACATTTTCGATGTTTTAATTTGAGTATTTATATAAGATGAAAATTCCTTTCATTATTTAATGCTAATTGGATTTATATTTGATTTTTTTTAAATCGAAATTTTTTAATTAGTATAAGATCTAAAATGTAATGAAAACTGTTGTTACATCAATCCTACAAAATTGATTGGTTGTGATTTTGTTTAAACTTTCAACAATTTTTCATTTAATTTTGTTTCACAAGACAAAAAATAAATAAATAAAGGTAACGTACAGAACCGTCAGAACGTTGGCGTTATCATCAAAACTCGGCTTCTACTTGATAACAACTCGGACTGCCAAACCATCATATAATTCTGGAGCGGTCAGGACGAAGCAGTATGGATATGACGTCACACCTGGACTGCCGAGCAGTGCCAAAGAAATATGTCCCGCTCTATTCCCATTTATTGGAATAAATGGAGTTACTTTTGATATAAAATAATTATCAAAATCATAACAAGTTTGTTTTAAAAAAAACAGTATATCATGAACCATATTAATATTTTTACCAAAAATTCATTACGATACTTTTTGAACATATATGGCAGCTATTATATAATAATCTTTATGAAAATTTAATTGAATTAAAAAAAGACCTACGTTTTATTAATAAAAATATAGGTTTTATTAATTACGTTGTACATATATACGTAAGTGAAATATATTTTAATTGATGAAATTATATTACAAATGTGTTCTATTAAATTATCTGCAATGTCTCAGTTTGAAATCGCGATTGAGAACCTTCTATATGAAACCTACTGAAAGGTTAGTGTCAGGTAAGTTTCACCTAATTAATCTTTCAGTCCCGATGTCTCTTTATCTGTTATGTTTGCCTTTCCATTACTTGAGTTATTTCCTCATTTGTTATTAACATAATTGAAGTTTTGAAAGTAAGTTCTGTTTTAAGTGCTCGACCTTCTGTGTTTTATCCTAATTAACTGGAAAAAATGTTAATAGTTTTTTTAATTAAATTTTTTTTAGAATCTTTTAACAGCATATGTTTAGTTATGTTGTAGTATGTTTGTGGATAAATTCATTTGTTATAACTTTGCTCGTAAAGGAAGGAAATGTGTCTGATCAGGGCTATAAATAGTGTCATAAAGTCAACTGAATATATCTTATACAGTTATAAGATATCCATTTAGTTTATATTGTCAGTTTATTTTTAAAATTTAAGTTATCCTTCAATTTATAAATTGTCGATATAATTTTTAAAAAAATATTTTGTAGTTATTTTAGTAATACTTAAGTTTACATCATTATGTTTTATTTAATTTTCTTTTGTTTAATAAAATTTTCGCTTGAGTAATATCTTATACACTAAATAATATTTAGCTTAATATAATAATATTAAATATATTTTAACAAGGGATATGAGAGAATTTAGAACCCATTTATGAGAATATAAAATTGAATTTACGTGAATAATAATGAAACAATAGTAATACTCGAAATTTAAATAAGATATGGCATAAAAATTAATGTCTTATTCCCGAATAATTACAAAATATTTTCAAACTTTCATTTAATCGTTAATACTATGAATTTAATTATTTATGTTTTAATTCAAATCTTTGCTACAATTTCTTATGAAACTTTGTCTTATCATCGAGACATTTTTAAAAATGTTAATATTGTAAGAGGTTAATATTTCTCAAAGAAAATAGCAAAGTTAAATCATTATTTGAAATTATTCGATATTAAGTCATTCAGAATTTTTCCTTCTTCCTTTTGAAGTGAATAATGGGAAATAGAATATATTGATATTTTTTCAGTTATATTTATGTTACGATTATTTAACTTATATGACTCTTATTTTTTATATTAATTTTTTTTTTTTTTTAATACTTCTTCCCCTATATTTAAGATAAATAATTGGCTTTTGTTTCTTTTAGTTCCTAGGAGAGGGGACAAATAGGTAACAAATTCGCAACATTCTCTTCAAATATGCTAAAATTAAGGGAAAGGGATGCCAAATTTAATGAGTTTTGTGGGAAAAAAATATCTTCATGTTGAAGTTGATAATATAGCACTCGACAAAAAATACCGACCATCTTCGGAATGTACAATGCCATTTCAAGATGTTCGTTTTCCCAGTCATTTATTTTTTATTTTTTTTCATCATTGTATCTTCGGATCAATTAAATCAGACGGAGGCCGAAGATTCGAACTATTCCCGAACCGCCCTTATCTTCCAAGCATTCTTTTATAATCATTGGCAAAGGATAGGGGAAGGAAAAAAAAAAAAAAGAAGAAGAAAATAAACGTTACGGTGGAGAAAGAAATAAGCGATATGCTCCTAAAGCCAATATATCTCGGCTGGACCAAATTACCTCCCGTCAGCAATTATTCACAATTAACGTTACGATATAATGGCAGCGGTAGGAGTATTTTTATATAGGTTGCCATCAATAGATCAATTACAAAAACTTTTCAACCATAAAACTCTGGCAATAAGAAAATTCTCCTCCATCGATATTGCGGATGGCGCGATAACTTACTAATTGCCTCCAGTGATGGGTGCATTTATTTATTTCCTTCTCCGGGTTGTATAAATCAGGGCTTCTCATAGTTTATTGCTATCCGTCCGCTAGGTGGATCGCTCCACTTTGTTACATTGCAGAAGAGATAATAATTTTACTGATTCTGACTATTAATATTGCTTCTGTCTTGGGTGATCGTTCTTTGTTACAGTAAACATTCCTATATGTAGATCAATGACTGATATTAACAATGAGGATGAGAGATATTGTCCTCAAGGGTTGAAATGATTTTGTGTGCATATGCGAAATAATTTTTTTTTGTTCTCATGGAAGATTATGTCTTTCATAATATCCTATATTACGTCTTGGAAATAAACCAGATATCTTTTATTTATATTTATTTTATTTTTTTTTATAATACTATATATACGTTGACTCTAAGAATTATTAAATATAGGATTTGCATTTTGTGTATGTGGTTAGCTGAATCACTATGTTTTGCTCTGCAAGTCTAGATAGGTTTAAATATATTTCATTTGTAATAGATTAAGAAGGTGTGAAACATAAATATCCAGGCTTGATATGAGCACTTATTTTTTATAACCAAACTAACGATAAATTTTAATTTTAGTAATATTCCATTTTCCCCAGAATTAAAAAATTATCAACTAAAACGAAACAGAATTGATCGTTTTTTGAATTTCATTTTTTCTTCATATGGTATCATTATGAGATGGATCTGTGACAAAAGAATAGGATGTGGTGTTTTGACATAACCTGTGAGTTTGAGTGGAAGTGATCATGGAAACAATCAACAGAACTCAATTGTTGTCGAATTTGTCCTTCGAAAATTTTATATTGTCTGAAAATATTGAAAGGAAGATGTTGAGGATTCTCCTGCTAAGCAAGTATATAAAACTAGCCCCTTGACCCAGTCTGGGACCAGATTCCTTCAGAATAACAAATATGAATATATAAAAAGAAGAACATATCTGGTCACAAAACTACAATAGTAAACAATAAAAATAAATATACAAAAAATAAACTCTTCTCTTGACAAAGTGTACATGTATTGAACACAAACATAAAAAAGAAACAAAATAAAGACGAGAGAAAATAAAAATATGAATCGGTTCAAAAAATTTATACTTAAACATTGAAAACAATCATAAACTTTAATCAAATTTTTAATCTGAAAATAAAATTTCTTGCCTATTCAGGATATTTTTTGGGAAGTGAGGAGATGCTGGAAAAGGTGGAATTTGAATGAGGATACAGAAGAAGCATGACGGTTATTAGAAGGGAGGGAATTCCAGTTGAGCGGGTGAGAAAGAAACGTTCGAATGTTTTGGTTCTGTCGGAGGGGTATAGAAGTCAGAAAGGCGCGATCTTGTTTTCAGTGAGTGGACTAAGGATTTGATTGTAGGATTCTGTATATGTAGAAAGGGTGCTGAGAATTAATGGTTTGTTACAGGAAAGATTCGAGGAAAGTTTGTCGCCGGGTGCAGGAAAAGAGCTAATAGCTTACCATAAAGGGTGGAACACGTGAGACCGCCACGGGGTACCGAGGCATACTGCTAATTTTTACTATCTGATAATTTTTATACCCTTATTATTCGTCCTGATTTCACAATTTTTATTGTTAATAACAAATAGATTCATGATAATTATAAATTATTTTATAATTATTATTATAATAATAAATTATTTTATTTATTATTATTACAGAACAAAATCGGTTGTATAAATAGAAGAAAATAGTATCTTCTCGAATCGGGTATAATTAAGATAGTAGGAGGAAATGATGGCGAAGAAAGATACACTTACCGGAAAAACCGGTCGAGCATGAGTGAGAGAATTCACAATTTCTCAATATCTTGATTTTTGATACAGAGACTGGAAGTGTGATAAATGCTGGGGAGCCGAGGCAGAGCAGAAAACGAGGGCTCTTGAAATCCTTGACATGATATTCTTTAGAAAAATTACAAAATTATTGAATCTAACCGATCCCTGATTTTCTATTCATTTTTATTTGTTGCTGATTGATTCGAGTTTGCAATTATCGACGGTTTAACAGCACCAGTGTAGAATTATTTTAAGGAGCTGTAATAGCAAAATGAGCCGAAATCCAGGCACGTAACGATATAATTCTATCCTCTGACCAATGATCGATTAATTAATCCGCTATTTTTCATTAAGTACCTTTTACCGGCTTGTTAATGATGGGGTGTTAAGTACGTACTTATTTTCCATTTTAAAGTAAATTATTTACTCATCGTTCGATAAGTCTATTAAATGATCTCTATTAAATGGTTTGATAGACACTTCCTTCTCCGCTCAGACTTTGAATAAATCGACGATATATCTGCAAAATCTCGTGTGTCTTGACATAATTTTTCAGGAAACTTCAACCTCTCTGAAGCCTTCTAAACTTACAAGTTATGACTGGCCACATACTAGTGATAACGCTGATAAAGCGATGAATTTAATTTTAAGAAAATGGGACTTATGAGGTTTTGCAGGCAAACTGTCGAAATTACAGCTAGCTTTTGTCGAAATAGCCCTATGTAGACAGGGTGGTCAGAGCTCTAAGACTGATTATAATTTATTGTTTAAATTTTTATATCAGTTATAAAATTATGATTTCAGAATCTTAGGAGTACTGTAGAACCCCATTTATCCGGAATACATATTGCCTGGTTTGCGCGAAATTTCGGGCGAGATGATATGACCAGTAAATAAAAGATTCACAAGTAATACGCAAACAAATATAAATATTTACATAAGTATGTTATGTTAGCCCATGCAAACAAATGTATGTAATTTGTTCATTTTTTAAAAATATGTTATCCGCTCTTTTTCACGTTGCAATGCTTAGCAACCGTTTGACCAGTAATATATTAGCAGAGGTAGCCTTTTCATCTGCGAAATTCTGAGCAATCTGCAATTAAATTGTATTTTATTGGCAAGAAATTGATTACCATAAAAATACGTTCCAGATAATCTGGGTTTTGGAAATGGCTGATCCGGGATTTTTCTGATCCGTGCACCAAAATCCTTCATCCCATATCTAAAAATTTCGATGAACTAAATTAAAAAAGGAAACGAAAAATAAATTATTTCTTTTGATAGTCATTTGAGATGTTACTTCAGATGCCATTCCATTCCGAGTTATTTAACAATCTTCAATATTGACATCCTTCTTAAACTATCTACCTTTTCCTTTATATATTATAAATATATTTTTATTTATATTGTAATACTTATATTATTTTTATTTATACTTCAATAAATATGTTTTTAATAACACTTATATTTTATAACAATATTTGAAAATTAATTAGGCATGCTGCCATATAATCTTTTATAAAGGGAGTGAGTTTTAACGTGTTACACAACACCACCTTCATCTATCATTTATGTCATATATTCACTGTCATTATTTATGTACTTTTTTTAAGTCTAATTCCATAAATTGACATTGAAGATGGCGAATTTTTATTTTAATGTTTGACATTTTTCGCAACAATAAAATATCAATTCTTTTCAAAAATATAATTTGAGTTGTATTTGTTGTGTACTATAGTTAACTTTAGATGCCTGTTTTCACTGTACCCCATCTTGATTAATAACATCCTATAAGAATTTAATACAGTACAGGTACCATAATTACAACGGAGTAATCAATTGCTCGAACCTCGTTAGACGAAACTATGTGGAAAGAAAACGATTTTTAAATTGCTATAAATTACCTCAGGAAAGTTTTTCTTTCTAGAGAAATGCACTCCTTATAATGCTTTATTCTACTTTTTTATACAAATACCGGTTGCGCCGCAAAACAAAAAAAAATTACAATTTTTTTCCCCAGGAATTCTATATATAGCTGTTCAGATATTGTTGATTCGTGGTTAATTTTTTTTGTAATGAAAACTTTATTGGGATTTTTTTTTCTGTCCACAGCTTCCGATATACAAACACACGTCCCATCGTGATCGTATACCATCGTTGCATTCTTTTTATGGACATTTACATTAAACAAAGAATTGGTATCAGCCAATAGTTGTGTTCAACTAATAAAAAATATTTTGTACATGATCTTTACTAATTATAAAAATGAATCTTATTAATTTATAATTACACTAATTACAGATTATCATTTCATTTTAATGGATATTTCCATCGGTACTTTTATAACATAGAAATTTACAACTCTTGTTTTGTTTTTTATTATTTATTTATAGACATTTTTTATTGCACAGTTAATGTTCGATGATCTCGTCGGATAGATGCCTCGCAGTAATTCTTAATCGTCTTAAATTGTATAGTAGGGGCAAGGGCATACCTAGGAATTTATTTATAATTAATTTTTTTGGGAATGCTGTCATCATTGCCAACTTGAAATAAATAGAATAGCACTTAAAACTAATTAAGGGATTAATTACAGAAATATTACAAACTCAGCATTGTATTTCAACTGTGCATATAGAGTTCATAAAGCTTCGCTTTATTCCTATTTTACTCTTGTACGCTTCCTCAGTTTCTTTGTGGTAAGGACTATTTTAGACAATACTATTTCAAAATAATTTAATTACTTTATCCTAATTCGACGTTTTCCGTTTTTAGATACTGATATGCACTTGCCACAGTATGCTGCGGTAAGTCCATACCAAGACAATGAGACAAATGTATACTAGCTGGTATTCTGAGTGATTCTGCATTGAAAAAAAAAATCGACAAGCATCTAACCGTTGATTTACAACTTGATTGATGCTCAATGACCCGCTACAGAAAAAAAAGTATGTGACTCATAAAAGCAATCCATCTTAAAACTACCAAAACCATTATGTTCTTCAGACCATTGTGTTTTTGTATTTCCTATATTTTGAAGTTTCGCTTAATGTGCTACTATGTTTTTTGGGGAAATGTTTTGAAGGGAGGACTTTATTTTTCTTAATGTGTAATTATGTGTCATCTTTTTTAAAGACTTTTTAAATATTTATATTAGTTTGGAGGGCTATGAAATATATGTTTATATTCCATGTAGCATGGCATGATTTTATTTTCATTTATTGAAATTTTTTTTCATATCTAAATAATAATAAAAAATTATAATATTAAAAAATAATAAATAATAATTTAATTATCTTAGAATACTAGTAAACAATTCAAATTAATAAACATATAATTCATAATCTTCATAATCATAAAAACAGAGAGAGACTACAATGATTAATAATTTCAATGTATTATCAAGTAAAAAGAGAAGTATAGATTGGAAAACAGGGCAAATTAATGATAATGAATTACATTAAAATATAATAATAAATAAATAAATTGAAATTTTTAGGAAGAAACCAAGGTTTAGAAAATTATTTGTATTAAAAAAACAAAAAAAAAATTATCTAGAGAATAAGGATCATATTAAATAGTGTGGAGGCACTATTTTTTTGTGTTATTAGTTGTCTTATTTATGGCATATTATCTTATTTATGACCATGAATATGGGATAATTCTTTGTGTTTCAATGTATTATTTATTGTTATTATTTATGTATCACTAGATGTGATTATCATTACATTTTCACAGCAACAGCATTGTGATCAATCTTGTTATTGCTTCAGCTGACGTTCACACGCTGGTAGATAAATATCATTGATTAATTGGTGACGTGTTTTAAAATTTAATGGCGTTATTAGTGCACGCGAAAACTTAGCAGGTGTACAAAAAAGAAGGTATATATTTTTAAAATTAATGATAAATTCGAGAAACCGTACGGCAAGGTGAGGTTTCGAGGTTCATCCCGGAATCGATTATTCATCGAGTTGCCTATGGGAGAAATTGAATATCATCCTTTTCCCCGCGGCCTTACATCATCCCAGCCTCACCCATAAATCTGTGACTCCCTCAACCCAGTCTTACAAAAGATCCACCACACTGCCCCGAATTTCTTAGTCTTATCTCCATCAACGAGCAGAATTGTTTTGCAATCCTATCTTCCATCATTAATGATTTCAGTTAAGTAGTTACACTAGGAATAAAATTTAATTATATTATAATTTTATTATCTGGAACATTAGCTTTTTTTATATGAACTACCTTTACTTTTCGAGTAATCTTCAAAATGTAATTTTTTTTTTGTCAATAAACGCTTTTTATTTCCTTGATTTAATTCTAATTTTCCGCTCTGAGGGGACTATGTAGTATAGGTAATAGTGATGTAAATAATTGCCCATTCATCCTTATTTACGAAATATAAACATATCTATAGGCTTGAAATGAAATTATAACAACATAATAATAATGAAAAGAAAAAACAACTATAATCTGCTTAAAAATCACTGTAATCAACAAAATAATTTTTTTGTTTATGGTCTCAAATTTTATACGAAGAAAGTAAATTGTGCCAAAAATAATAATATGCAATATTTTGTTACGGTAATCTAAATATATTTTTAAAAATAAAGTTTTAATGTTCATAAAAATATGTTGTTTATCTCCCTAGTTAATTTACTGGTGATCATTATTTTTTTATGTTACATTAACCAATACATCCCTTTGTTATGAGTTACAAGTTTTATGGAATTGCGATTTTTTAACAAAAAAGTTGAATTTTATGAACCATATGAGACTTTTTTTAACTTGATATTTATTACTTTTAATTTACTCCTGAAATTCTTAATATTTATCATTATTATATTTCTTTTGTTGAGCGCTGGCTTCTTATGCTAAATCTCGGCCTTGCACACTCCATTTTTGCCGCTAATTAGAGGTCTTTATTAAGACGAGGAACATGTTTGGACGTATGTCATCCCTTCCTTTCAAGAACACTTTCCTATAAGAAATTACGTTTAAGTATCTAAATTATTCCAAGAATAAATGTGGCTGTTGGAGCACACTTATGATCACACTGCATGAGCTCTTGAGAAACTGATGTATTCAGTCATTAGATCATTAGATCATTTGAACACTATCGTCAAACAAATTTTTTTTTTTTTTTTATTCCATTATAATTTTGAATTGAAAATTGGTGATTTTGAACTTAAAACGCATAAATGACAAATAACTGATAATGTTGCTGAGCCGAACCCAGCGGCATCCTTACGTGTCTGGAATATGTTTTAAGTGATTGCAGATGATTCTTCGTTTGACAACTTTTAATACTTCCAGATTTTGTAATCCCCTCATATGAATATACAAGTATTTGTCTTTATGTTTATTTTTACATTAAATTTATTATTTACCAAAGAATAAGACGTTTTTAGATACAGACATCGTCATATATACAGCAGGGCTTAAGTGCCGCATAGGTGTAAAAGTCTTTGGCAAGCTTGAAAAATGGTTGTGCAGTAAAACGCATCGGGAAACCGGCAATAAGCAATTTGAAGAGTTGCACTTACAAACTCGTAATGCAGGATTGCAGGAGTCAAAGATCGTTCCTCGCACCTAGTTATGCAACATCTTAGAAATCCTTTTAGTCTTGCTATTCGCTATCAAAATTTTTGGCGCTACAGTAACATTTGTCTTTCTCTTTTTAATCTTTGAAGATACAAGAATTATAGACAGAATGTAATCTCACGTATTTGCCTTCAATATGGATTCGCTAAAAAAAGCCTTCAGTAATTTTTTGTATTATCAGTAAGGTACTTGATTTTTATGCAATAAAGCTGTTTAAATTAGGAGCTTTTAAGAGTGGCTTTTCTCAATATACTTTTTTGTGCGACTTTACCTTGCTCCAGACCAGTTTTCACTTCAAAGGCGTCAGGTACTTGTCCTTGTAAAGTGCTGTCTGTATATTTAGGTTGCATATCATAAACCGTTTTCCCGTTCTTTGAATAAAGTAGTTGTAACAAAACGATTATTAACACTTTTTTGTCGAGATTTCAAGTAATTTACAATTGATAAGATTTTTTTGAATAAAAAAAAGTTTTTTAAAAATCAGGAAAATTATGCTACTATTAAATTATAATTATTGAACATTTTAAACAAAATTCAATTTTTTTTCTAAACACTTAAATAAATTTGTTTAAATATAATATTTAATCTGCTCATAAAGTAAATAATTGTATACAAATCCAGTAATATTTCGGATGGATAGGTTCCTATCCATAATTATGCCTTGTTTCTTTTTTCCTCGTCAAAGAAATTGAAAATACGAGCAAGTTTTCTTTTCCAAGTGCTACTTCTAATGATTTTGTCATGTCAGAAGTAGCGTTGTTACACGGAACGTCGAACGCACGACGCTAGTATTTACGCGGTCCTTCGGGTTACGCAAACGGGCGCGGGTGCCGGAACACATGTACTCACAGCTAAAGGGAATTACTGCCTTTACGATCTCTCGTCCTCATGAATATTTCATCCTTGCCCTCTGTCAAATGGCAGCTCCAGGCTTTCTTTATGGCTGATCATCATTCTGGGATGATCTGGGATATAGTCTTGAAAAATAGAACTAGAGGGTGTGACTGGATATTTAAGAAAATTTAGAGGTGTTTAAACAATTATTTATCATTTAAAGACCACCTTATTACTTCCCATCCTTAAGTACTTATGTCAATAAGTTCTTATTTTCTCAACCAGTCATTCAACTTATATTATTAGTTTTGATTTGCTTTGTATCTAGAACAATGCATTTAGATCATAAATATACCAATGGATTATGCTCAATCAGTAAAAGATTTTTGTAAAATTTCTAATGTTTTTTGGTAAATTAATTTTTTCAGCAATCTTTTTTGGATTTATATTGATATATATCAATAGTTATCCTTCAAATTTTCATCGAATTCCGATTCGTTGTTTTGAAGAAAAAAAATAACAGTTTGTTTTACTACAAATCATTTAAACTATAGAAAAAAAATATAAACAAATTTGTTTTTCCTAATCGTCAAAGCTGAAAATTAGACAGAAATTAAACATATATACGTATCTACTTGGACCCATAGGATGGTACAGCTTCTGGTTTGCTTAGGTTCAGCAAATAAAGACACCCAATAACTACAATTTTTCCAATATGACTAATAACAGAAGCTTCTTGTTACATAAACAACATAACTCTACATACCGACTTAACAAGAACCAATCATACGTACTCTTCGTTCCCGTTTTCAAAATAACTTTCACGGACATAACAAAAGATTGACTAACGATATAGCTACGGCTGACATGCCCATTAGGAGAAGACTGAAGAGGAGCTGAATGAGAGATTTCCTTTTCTGAATTAAGGGACTAATTCAAGACCTGGAAGAGGTGCTTCTAGAAACTATCCTTCCCCATACCTTTCTTTTTATCACCATTATATTCGCTGATTGTCACTCTTCTGTGAAAAGTGCGAATAAAGAGTTGAAAACTTAAAAAATTTACACGGTTTATCGTATCCCTGAGGAATGATTTGAGTTGGGATTTATAGGAAATATTTTATGCCTGTCACAAAAAAAGAAATATATTAATAATAAAAAGTGATTAATTACTTTTTATTTATTTCTTAAATATAAAATTAGTTTTTTAAAAAAATTGAAAAAATCACTTTAGAACGGTTCTTTTGTACTCTGCTTTGAAATTTTTTTTTTGACTTTTTAATTAATTTCTTATCAATCCGAAATTAACTGAAATTGAGCTGTTCATCGAAAATAGTTCAGTAATACAACGAATGCTTCGGAATAGATTGGGTATCTTTATTAACCACTTGGATGCACGCAAGAAATCTCGAGAGAAACAAAATTATCCGTCATTATACCTTCTAGTTTATATAGGGTGCGGAAGTAAAATACAAAAGTAGCTTGTGTCTTCAAAGTTCAAAAATTAAAGACTCTCGTTTTTGGATTGAACTAAGTCGTAGTATGCCTGGGTTCCTTCTGTAACATGGAGTTTTTCTTTTATTTAAACGGTCAATTACTACTTAATTATTTTTCGTCAAATATTATTCGCAATGATGCTTTGAAAAAGTTATCCTTGGATTGCCTATAGCTCGCAGGGTAGGCCATTTCATAATAGGGCCGTATCCTTTGCGAGTGAAACAGCTCATAGGGAGTGGTTTGTAAAATTTAAAAGTTACAGCCGTTAGCTCTGTTCCTTGTTCTCGTTTGCGCTATCTGGATCTTATCTACGTCATTGCTAAGTTAATAAAGAGCTTTATATAGATAAAACTGCTTCTGTTTAGGGCCATTATTGTACTGCTTTAAATGGCTGTGTCTTCTATGGGCATTGCCTTCTCTGAACGGGAACAGGTCGGGCGTAACCGATTCCTTCCTCTTCGGAATGAAGACATTTTCATTCACCAGCAGCAACCGGCACTTTGTTACTCTTGTCAATTTGTATCTCCTTGAATATTAGCATAATGCCATAACTATCTCCGGTGAGCTTGCCATTAGCGAATGCATTTGCCATATTTTGATATTGAATTCTCTATAATTAAGGATGTGGAAAATATTGCTTGTTTCCTCTGGGCATGAAATGATATAATGGTGGCTTTTGAACTTTCTAGGAATCACGTGACGAAGGATGGTTTATAATCCTTAATTCTTCTTTGACGTTAAGTGGATGGGGGTGACAAGTAAATGAGCTTGAATCAATCCATCTATGATGTAATGAGGCATTATAAAATATATATGTACAAAATTAACAAATAGGCCGATAGGAGGTTATTAATCCGTTCGTTACGCCGGTTATTACTTTCCAATCATCTAATTTAGTTCTAACTTTGCTAATATTTTTACCTATATATGATTTTCACCTGTATGTATGTGATATGGTTTTATGAGGAAAGCTAATTCAAAATTATTGAGATTGGTATTGTATAGTTTTCATAGCTATTTAAAAAAGAAAAAAATCTGCCAGAATTCGATCAGATAATCAAATGAACAACAGAAACCACGGCCAGGAAAGGCCACTTTTTGGTCCACTATAACTCATCTACAGATTCTTAAGCTCGCACACACTTTTGAATAACTCAAATTCGAAGAAATTAAATGAAGTTATCTAAATATGGACGGAGAGGAAGTAAATGAATAAAATAAAACTTTGCTTAACAGCGTATACACCTTAAAATATTGAGATATAACGGGATGTTATATTATTTTATTGTTTTTAAAATCGTGATTTTTCCTAAAAATGAGTATGGGCCTAACAAAATCTAAACTGCCGAATCACCATAAGTGTAAAAGAAAATAAAGGTTTTAATGGTATTTTGATACTAAATGATAAATGACAAAATTCTTCTTTAAATAACCAGTTTCTCAACTTCCAATATTCCAAAAAATATTTAAAACTGTAAATGCAAAGCCACAATAGAGCGACTGAAAATACGAGCAGTGTCCTCTACTATTGTTTGCACCTTCCTCGTAGTGTGGCTGCCCTTCGGCAACTCAAATGGCTTTGATGGTAAATGAATTGATTTGAATTCCTTCGGCAATAATATCATCTCGTCTTTCGTGTCTCTCCAGTGTGGCTTCTAAATTTTTCCAAATGAAACATACGTCAATTTTAAACTATTATAATTAAAATATGAAGACATTTCTTCTTTTCTTTTATGCACTTTTAAAATGTTATATGTCTCGTGGGCTGATTCCAACTTCAATTGTCTAGTTTTATGAGAAACAATACTCGTGGCGATTAAAATTAAATAACTGTTAGGTATATCGATTGTAAATGAAGAAGGTAATTAAACTCGCTTGAATCATCATACTAATCCCAATTTTTATTACTCTAATTAAATAATTGTATATCCCATGGTGTTTAATTCTCGATACTTTTTTTTTTTACCGATTATTAAGTTAATAAACAAGCTTATACTAACATTGGTTTGATTCCAGTGGATGGCATGGCATAATAAATTTATTACATCTCTATCTTGGATTTTTTTTATTTTTGGATCAATAAAAATGATTCGCAAAAGAATTGTTTTCCAAATTGTGAAGATTGTTGTTTATTTGGGCCCATTTATTTCAAATACAAACGTCCTGTTTTGATTTTCATGCAGCTGTCATAAAATAAATCTAATATTTCCTATTGTTTGTGATGAACTATGATGAAATAAATATGAATTAAATTAAATGAAGTAAAAATTGAATAAAACAAGCAAATTTTAAAGCTACTTAGAGAAGGGGATATGAGAACGATAAATGTAGAAACAGATTATGACATTTAAAACAAATTGTTGGAAGATTATCATTGTGTGTATCATGTATTCCATGCTATGAATACTATTGTTGCAAAAGTACCTACTAAGAATTCACAAAATAATAATGCATTGCCCTGATCTATTAGATTAAATTGGAATAAAACTTTAGACACATTTCTTAAACAGTCCTTGTTGGTTAAAGGCATTAGTTGCCCTAATTTTGAACTTAATATGTGGTCCATCGTGATGGTAAGTCAAACTACGGTTCTTATCCTAATAAAGTCCACTAATTATCGGTCGAGAGAAAATATAGTTTACAAAACTTTGAATTGTCAAACTTAGCGAGGCAAAGCTAGTCAAAAACAACGATTTGAGTACTAAGAACTGGGAATTAAAAATATCTAAAAAATACATTATATTTAAAAAAATATCAATTTAGATTATTTATTTTTGTTTGGTTATTTAATGCAGGATAGTATTTCAATGCCAGATTTATAATTTTAAGATTTATTATATCATAAACTAAAAAGATTTGGCAAGATTTCATTAAAATTACAATTTTGGAATTATCCACCGAAGTTATGTCTAGGCATGACTTTTAGTTTAAAGGAAAAGAAATTTGCTATCTTATAATCTCAAGAAAATATTCATGACCAATAAATGGCTTGACTAATATATTCTATGTTCAAAAACCCAAAGTTCACTTATTTAAAATATATGTTATTTATACATTTTTATGCACTGTATTGATCTTATGTAAATCAAGTAATTAGTGGCCTTATATTATATGATATTATTTATTATATATTATATGATTATATAATATTATCCTTATATTATATATTATATGATACCTGATTAAGGTTGTTCTAAAAACCTACAAAATTGTACATTTTTATTTCGGCCTAGTTGTTTTATGAAAGAAATATTTTAGATTGAACAGAATTTCGCAAAAAAAAAAAACAAAAAAACTTTTAACTGAAGAAAATTCGAAATTCTCATATTATTTTTTAACTTCACTGAGTATGATATGATCAAATGTTTTTACTCTAATAATAATTAAATAATGACTAAAAAAATAGCTATTGACATAAACTAATGAGATTATTAAATCTACCCAAAGGGAATACTAAATAAGTATTAACTTGAAGAAGGCTTTTTTACAAAACCTACTTTAATTAACTTTAAAAAAAAATGTCTAGACAGGCCAAAAGCCTCCTTCGTGCATTGAAGGGTGAAAAGTGTGACTTAAGAAGAAATAGTTTGGTATCAAATCTTTAAAAAAAAAAAAAAAAAAGTTATAAAGACAGTCCAAAAAGAACCCTTGTCCTATATCACGCATTTAAATGATACCTAACGAAATAATAAAAATTTGCATATTGATTCATTCGGCTACGTATAACCTTTCAAAAGTTGCCTCCACTCATTTCGAAATTATGTCAATTACAATTTAGCATCGAAAATTAAGATGTTGGGTGATGACAATAAGATTTATTATTATTTATTACTGTTGCGATATGACCTGATTTTGTAATGCTATATGAACTGAAATAACTTTGAAAAAAAGATCAGCTATTTTCAACTTGGGATTATTTATTGCTATTATGTGATTCGCTAATACTTAATAATTGAATCTGTAAGCAATTGAAATGCGCTTAAATGGGGTTACTAGCTATTTTATTAACAATATTGAATACTCATATTTCAAAAGTGATTTTGAAAAAAATTCTCATGAAATAAGGAAGTTTTTGTTATTTTAAATCTCGATTACCGGAAATTTAAAATAGACTATTTCCCATTATGATTAAACTAAAAGACATGGTGTTAAATTTAGTTAAAGGTTTCTAAATGTCTTCTTCTAAATCTAGGCAATTTTACTTTGAAGGGTGGAGTATAAAGTTGCTGAAAAGAATGTATATATGATGGTTGAAATATGTTTTGAAAAAGATATAAAGAATTTTTTAAGGGGTGACATCTACTGTGGTGAAGAAGAAAAAAAAGTAAAATTAAAATATGAAATAAAAAAAAAAGATGTTTCTACACAGGGGAATTATCTACCAACATATACGTGCATATCGCTACCTGTAAACTGCAGCATTAGTGCAGTGGCCATAGGTTGTCGGTCTCCTGAATCCCCCTCCACACCGCCTGCAAGAACTATTCACAAAACGAGTATAAACAACCTGTCCCTAAGCAGGAATTTTTTATAATGGAACATAACGCAATAAAATATTAGTTAAAAGCTATATGGAACTAGAGATTCGTGAGGAGAATGAAATGATACTAAATGATTTGCACATCTATTGTGCTCCTATCTGGTAGCAAACAGCTCGGATAGTTTAGAGATGAACTATTATCTTATCATTTGTTGCTTTATTATCCGAGAATCCAACATAGGCTCGATCAGCAGTGAATATCGACAACTTGATATAATTCTACAACTTGAGGTATACACTGTGGGTGGACCGTCTGGTCATGAAGAATCAATAAAATAAATCATTAACACCTGATTGGGTATGATCCTTTTGCAGTACCTCCATTATGAGATAAATTATATTTCACTTATTTTTGAGTTTAGAAAAGCCAATTAAAAATCATCATGATCTACGATATTTGTTGGTAAGGAACATGGGAGAGGAATGGAGAGAGGGATTATGCCAAGTTTATATTGTTTGTTTCTTGTTCTATCAATCGGGGATCAACTATTAGGTTGAAATTAGGAGAACCTCCTGGGGATGATTCAGTCACTGTAAAGTGGTGCCTTGCCTAATTATTGGTTTTTAGAAGAAAAACCTGGATGTTGTGCGTGATACTGACCACATCACCTATTGTATAGCCGTTTTTTAATCTATTTTTGTTTTATCTGAGCTAACGTTTGGCATATATATCGATAGGACTAAATTAAAAATATCAAAATAACATAAATTTATGTATTAATTTAGGAATAGATGAATTAAACCGAATGCGAGTATTTTTCGAAGGAGGTTCTATGACAATAAGAGTGCCTTTGAGAATGGAAAGTAGGCACTGTGGGTGGGATTCGAAGACGTGTTGTTGCACAAGGGGTTCGGCAGTCGCCCTCTACCGCTGGTTCCTATCTACGCTTTGGATCAGATTTACTCGTTTCCCTGCCTGCTCTCACTTCTGTCTTTTCCTTCTCCCTATATTCCCTTTTTCACCGTTTCTACTTTCGTCTGCCAGACAAAGAGTATGCCCACCTAGATCGAGAGTCATCGCCAATAATGAGATTTCCAAATACATACGAAGCACTGGGCGGCATCTTCGCTAATCATAGAGCTCGCCGGCGTTGCCCCATGCCACTTCACCCTTCCCCTCTTACCGTATATAGTCACCTAATGCCTGGGTGATACCTTTTATGATAACTTAATAAATATTTTGAAAACTGCGTGATCAGATTTGATTATATTATGAAGATTATTGTTGAAAATGAAAGTGTGGATTTTTTTTTCCTCCAATCAACATTTATGTTTTTTCAATCTTTAAGATAAATTAAGCTTCTTGATTGAATTTACCGTTTTTGTTGCAATTAGACGTTTGGCGTAGAGATTAAAATATCTAATAAGCAAGATTTAAAAATTGTTTTATTTTCCCCTTACATTCTGTAAATCATTTTAATGGTTTCTTATTTACATACGGAATGGAAGTAGTTTAGTAATAATAATCATAAAAAAAAAAGTCAGGTGTTTTTTTTTACTATTGGATACATAAATATGTTAGACAGTCTTCTTAGTATTACATTAAATTGCAATGGTTCAAATGCACTGCTTCTGAATTTCACTAATCAGCAGTATGATCAGTTGTTGCTGCTATTAATCTTATTCCACGACCTTACAACAAATCAATTAATTTTCTCAGAGTAATATATTTGCATATCATGTGAATAGTTATAGCATAAATTATATTGGTTCTGGTTTCGCTCTTTATTCGGTTTCGCTACGAGTAGCAACGACCAGTCTTGAAACTCTTTGAAATAGTTACGTAAATTTCTTAATGGAGACAAGTATGCTCAGTATTTTAAATCAAACTGATTAGGGAATACATTTTTTTTCCAGTATTAAAGATGTCTCGAATTCGTTTTAAGTGGTACGATGAGTAGATTGGAATTTCGCTCATGAAACCCCAGGTCATGATTCGGCAGATCCGCCGAACAATCCAAGTCATGATCCGACTGATGGATGTGGGAACACCCGGGAGGCCGAACCTTCGGTCGGGTTTCTAACAAACCCATTCACCCGTTCTCGCTTTCTTCTCCGGGTCCTATACGTTACCTGTAGCGGAGTTTGCGTAACGACGATCAAAGATAAATTTTCGAATTGAAATTAATGGAACCTTGTTTTGTAAGTCCGTATATTTCGTGCATTAGAGGTAAAAGGATTAGTAATTAATCAATCTTCTATAGAGGGGGTTTTAATGTACTTTTTGAATTGTGTTGTTTTGGTTTTTATGTTTTCAATCGTTATTTTGAGTTCTGGATAGATAATGCAACTACTCAAGTACAAGGAAGTGAATGGGGATGGCTAGTCTCATTACATCTCACTACATCCATTTGAAAGAAGTGAAAATCATCTTCAGCCATATGTAATGCCTCACAAAATTATAACAGAATTAGCGACTGGGCCGCTAATTCTTTCTGCAAGTAATTACTCATTTTATAGATGAGACGTTACTCGAGCAAAATCTTCCAGGGCCTGTGAATCGAACCCATTTTTTCATGCTGTAGTTATATACCTTGAACTGCACAAGATTTTCGGTATTCTTGTTTTGGTTCATTAATTATATTTTTTTAACTTAATAAACCCAGTGTTGCTTGTATCAATCCAGCCATTAGAGTTGAAGGAAAGATAGAGAAGGAAAGTGGTATTGTAAGAGATAGTAAACAGTGAACTTTTGCGGGTGTGAGTCAGCCGATTCCGTTGCGGGGGATGTTCCGTCCTTCGGGAGAACCGGTCGTAGCTCGAGAGGCACGCAGCTGAGAATTGTACGACTACCGGTCACTTCTTAACTCCAACATAACGGCGATGCTCGGGACCAATTTCAATATTTAACATTACCTAAGCTGCTTCTTCTACAAGGCCGTTCGAAACTATTTATATCCGTCTTAACTTGCGTTATGTAAGTCTTATGTTTTAAAGTTAGTCTTTAGTTTTTTACTGTGCGGCTTAGTGGGAAAATATCTTCTAGGATTATAAGCTTGAGTATAAATCAGTATTGATTTGCTTTACTGTTATTTTCCTAGTTTTTTTTTTTTTCGAATTCACATATAAAAACATGTATAAGTTATTGAAATGTGAAATTGTTTTAAAAAAATGAGTGCTGTCTTAACAAGATTTTTTGTCGTATACTTTAATATTTTGCATTATGAAATAATCTACTAAACATGACTCCTATCATTTCATTTGTAAATGTTGATTGTGCTATTTTTCTTTCCTTTTTAATTGCTTATTATGTTCTTCTTCAATCAAAATCAAAATCTATTAGAATCAAAATTTATTAGATCTTATTGTTCAGATGTACGTGATTACATTAAACGTGATTTGCGATGATAAAATCAAGAATATTTTTTTTAATTATGTAGAAATATAATAGAATATGATTAAAAATTGTTATTGTCGAATTTCATTATTAATAAAAAAAGAGATTTCAACGGTTTAAATTATCAACTGATCTAGATAAGTAATTTATAATAAAAGTATAGCCTTAATTGTAGCACAGTTGATTAATTACCTGGCTGATTACGCCAGCAAACGAACCGCTCATGTCACCGCGGGCTTTGAAGGTTTATGAAGCTATCAAGGTCTGTTCAGAAGTGGATTCCACGCCATTCGACTTCTTAGGTAATGAGGTTGGACACGAAATAGAAGAAAGAAGGACACAAAATCTATAACGGCCCAGAAATCGTAGAGGTTTCTTAAGAGATCTGACCTCAATAGTGAGCTTCCCACAGTCCTATAATCCGCAGATGATGATCCTCAAATGATGGTCTCAATCACTAGGAGTACCAACCTGATTTCCGATCCACAATCGCCTTCCACAACGGTTGCCATTTAACCGGAACTTCAATTGGTTATTGAAGGTGAAATTAATTATACCATGAATTAGTGATTTTTTATTTTTAATTTATAGGTATGTACCGCTTTGAAAGACATGATCCTATCCATATTAGCGATAAAAGCAAAAAAAAAGAAGGTTATATGAGCATAAAGTATGCGAAATATTTATAGATTATTTTCTATACGTGTCTAAGGACAGTACCTCTCTTTTCAGTTTTGATTTAAAGATCTTTCATCCAGCACTATTTTAGATCCCCTAGTAAGGATGGTCGCTATTTCCTGAATTATTCTGTTGGAATGCCTTGCAAGTTAATATGAAAACGTTGGCAAAGAGCCATTATGTATTTGCAACATATTTCAATTTATTTTCTGTTTTGGATTACTTTTGCAGGTTCAGTGCTGCTGATTCAATCAGTTCAATTGTAATAGGGTGTGTTCTGTAATATGCATTAGCTTTATTGCCTATCTAATAAATATAAGAGAGTTAAACGCTCACTGGCCTGGCTATAAATACTATCATCGTGTATACCTCTGTGATCCGACCAGTCATTCCCTAAAGCTAAAATCATGCTATCGTAAATAACAAATTGCGCATCTCGGGCCGAATTCCCTTTTGTCCTTTCCTGGTCAAACAACGGCTTTATGGACTGTCTATAACAATGAGTCGGGTTTTATCTGTTCGCCTTTAAACGAACACGGCGTTGAATGGGCCATCACGAGGGTGTTGACAATTAAGTGCTCCGTAAAATTCTTCGATCATACCCATTTCACGACCTATTGGAGAATGCTCTTCTCAATCATTGTGCATCGGGCCTCGCGTGTAACAACCTTTCCTCATGACAAATCCCACCCTCATTTCCTTCAAGGCTTTGTAAGAGTGCACGAGTCATTTTGAAATTAGGCCATGAGTCGCCCACTCCCGGTCGTCTCTAATGACTAGAGGACCAGAAGATATTGAGTGCTTTAGCTGGGATATAAAAAGGTGGGCCTAATGTTGATAAGGAATGCTCCAGATTGTTCTATACCGGCTAATTAACGGGGTGAAAAAAAGGAGGCTTTTAGTGTTGATGAAGTAAAACAGTTTCTTGCTAATGCTTTTGAAAAATGCATTTAGCTGTTAGATTTGCAGCACTGTAAAGTACAGTGCAACTTTATAGTTGCGTTTAAAAAATACATGTAGCATATATCGTACAGAGAAGAAATTACAGATCCATTAATTTTATTTAAAGACGTATTTAAAATAATATAATGTGCTCTAGACTATTGTATAATGCAGGCTAGAAACTAGGAACGAAGCGTTAGTATGCTCCCCGTAACGCTCCTTCAATCTGTTAGTAAGTGTTACTCGACAACTATTGCCAACATAACTCAGCACTGCGCAACCCAACGCGCTAATAGTTAACATCAATAACATCCTGTTTCCATTGCCTTGTTTTTTCGACCTCATCTTCCCATATAAATTGTCGCCGTTAGGAGGGTAAATTGTCAGTTCCAGGGACGGTTATTAAGACTTTGTTGTGAGACAACTGAAGGCGGGGTTGAATGGTTGAGGGGAGCTATGGGACCTTACATACTGGATCCGAACCGTGAGTTTGTTAGCCTGCTTAGGGAGTCACGAGTCGAACGGCCCTCTTAATTGCCTTGCGAAAAACCAGCACTCCCGTTCTCCTATACCTTGTTTCGTTCGACAACGAGCAATAACCGAAAAACCCGACGTAGGTTTCGAAATCGTAGAACCTTAGCTCATGATAATTTACTTTTTAAGTAAAGATGAATGCAGTTCCAATTTGATATTCCTATAGTTTATGTATGTTAAACAACACAGCATATTGGAAAAAGTTTACATCATATACGTTTTATATATGCTTGTTTATTTAATTTGGACTATCACTTAATCCCTCCTCTTCAATCATCTTTTCCTCGCTCAATTGGAATAATCATTGCACTGATTTTCTTTAGTAGTAGTTTATCTTTTCTTTATTTCAGTTTTTTTTTTTTTTTTTTTTTTTTTTTTTTTTTAAATAATTTTCTGTTGTTTTTCTTTTAATTATTATTATTTACTTTTTTTGAAATTCCATTTCTCATTTTTGTTTTTCCGTAATCGCCACTTCTATAAACTTGTAAATATGTATATAAATCATATTCTGTGGGACCACACTGCTCTGATCATTTCAATTGTACCTCTAATTTATTGTAAAAGGACTCCAGTCCCAGAATAATAACAAAAAAATTCATTTTCATTTTCACTTACGCTTATTATAATTTGGGACTTTTTTGTCTTCTGAAATTATATGAAATATTAAATAATCTGTTTTAATAATATCTTGCCTGTTCACTACCATATAAAAAATAATCCAGGACGAAAAATGTTTCGAATATTTATTTATGTTTATTTTATTATATTTAGACTCCTCCTTAAAACTGTTGCCAGATAAAAAAGTGGAGAATATAATACTCTAAACAGACTAATAGGAGATATCTCTTCTAGGGACCAAGTATCGCCTCCTTTACGGTGTCGAATCACCAAAAAATTTGAAAATTGGTTGATGAAATATTAATAAAACAAAATAAACAAATAAATCAGTTTCGTAATACCTAGGGAGAAATCAGGACTTGATAGGGATGCCTGATTTTCGTCCTTACAGATTATTGGGAGGTAATGTAGTCATTTTTGTGCTACCTAAAATGTTCCTATCCGAAAGAAAAAAATGTTGAAACTAAGTTTTTATTCATAGTCTATTGAACTAACAATACGCCAGGAAAATACATACTTTTTTCAATTTAAATATATTTTATAACTTGAGAACTTGAAAAGGCATTTTCTATTGCACTATAACATCTAATATATATAAATTATATCTATTTTCTAATATATTAAATATTTATCTGAATTCTGAATTATGTTCCCCTAAATTACTGCATTGTATAAAAATAAATATATTTGAATAGTGTGAGCTCCGAATTTAATGCAATACGGTACAAAATAAAACTATCAGCAAGCACAAAACACGATAGCAAATATTTAAAAATATATATGCATATACTTTCTTTTTTAAGACCCAGATTCATTTCTTGTGATTATAGGGATCAAAACGATAACATAATATCAAAACGAGATTCTAAGACATTGTTTTTGTTTTCAAAGATGCTTTATAAAAAAATTAATATTCTAATGAATAGTATTTTTTTTTCTTAAATAAGATATCTTTACCGCTGATCGATTATAATTTATACTTTATAATTATCGTGTTTATTAGTTTTTCAATTTATTGATTATATCACTTGCAATAAATAAATAAATAATTGCACGAATACTTTCCTAACAACCGTTGAAATATATGTTAAATGAATAAAACAGGTCTCTTCGGAGTTCGATTGACCAAGAAGCTTCTCCGCTATGTTATCTACAAATCGGTTAATGAAAGTGTTTATACGCGTTTTATTCCGTGTTTTACCACCTAATTATTTAAGAAACCGTTAGTATCTCGGTTTGTTATCTTACAGCCATTAGCAGTATTTCGATAACGAAATTGCACTCGCATGCAAAGGTTATGTACATGTGCTAAGCACATCTTAGCAGATTGAAATGCCTTCCCGGTCTGCTCTAATTCGACCATTTAATTATTCCTGACTGTTACTTATGTATAAGTGTAGGAGTAAAGTGCCTGCGATTTTCTTCAAAAGATATCAATTAACGCCTCTGAAATTCAAACATCTCTCGAAGTGTCTAAAGAGAGATTTCGTAACCGTCAGTAAGAAAAAGGAGGTAACGGAAAGTTGCAATACGGGGCGGACTAGATATTATTCAAATGATTCGTACCGGATATCTCATGAGGTCATTCTAACATTAAGCGCAGCCATGTCATTAGGAAATTAATTAATTCGCCTTTTAAAAATCGGGTCTGCTCGTTTGCTGCATCTTTTTCTGCAATTAGTTGTTTTGTTATTATATAACCTCTATTAATTTGTACTATTTATTTCATTCGACTCGTACTGATTCGGGCCACTTTATATAGGGGCCACTTTGTTAGGGCACAAACATTTTATTCGGGCACTTGAAATGATATGGAAATGAGCTTTTAATTTATAATTAACTAGAAATTGGTTAGCTATTTAAATAAGGTATCCTTTACAATGGCTTTCTTTATTTCGCTATCCCAACAATTTTGTAGTATTTGCAAGCAATCGATAATTTCTGCAAGCTACAGTCTTAATTGATTCTTCATAATCCATATTGCACCGATATAATCGAATGCCGCAGGCAATACGCGTCCGTTCCTTTCCGAGAAGATTTAGTAGGGAGAGCGGAACATCTTGGTAGTCAACATTAAGATAAAATTTGTTCCGCGAGTGGGAAAATTATGGCGTATGTTGTGAGTTATGTCAGGAGGTTCTTTAATTTATTATTACAATTTTCGGATGAATCGCTCTGCCGCCCGGATATCGTATTACCGTTTCAGGAGTGGAACGCATAGGATGCTCGAAACTGGTTTGGGAATTATGCGGACCGATATGCGTAAAGGAGATAATGAATTTTAACACTAGGTTCTTTTTATTTGTTCCAGATACCTTAATTTTATACAAAGTGTTAACAAACAAATGAAAAAGAAAAAAGAAGATTATAAAGTTGCAGAATTGCCATCCGGTTCTGTTCGTGATATAAATGGCTGTGTGTTTGGGAAAAAACCCGACTTCTACAACATATGTTTTTTTTTTTTATTAATATTAATATTAATTATCATTGGTCTTTGAGATTCATACAAATTTGAGTTTTATATGATATAAACATTACACAAGGCAACAGTGATTTTGCGGCTCAGTTTCAGAATATAATTTTGATAGCGCCTATCTTCTAAATGCGAGAAAAATATCAGATTTGCCGAATTGACTCCAGTTTATGAAATAAAGGCAGTTCGTAGACTTATATTTAAGGAAACAAATATTTATTTTTGGAGAGAGAGTTATTTGAACTAAATGACTGTCATTATTTGTCGATTTATAGTCTGATAAGGAAAAATAGGGTGTTTCGTTGTACTTCGAAGCAAGTGTTAATAAAAAAAATATTGATTGGAGCTCGAAATTAGTGTAAATAAATAGGAAATTGTTATAATTTATTGAACTATACGAAAAATTTTATTTTACTGTAAATTATTAATTTTAATTAAATAGAAATAATCGAATGAGAATAGATAGAATAAATATATTATAGATTTATAAATAAATATAAAATATAGATTTTATATCTAGATTGAGAAGATCAAATAGATTCATATTAATTCAATTTTATATTTTTAAAACAATTATTATTAAGTAGTAAAATGTTAAAGAGGGAAGAAAATAATAGGAAAATAAGTTAATTTAAAATTATTCTCAATACACTTTTGCACCATTAATATTTACAACTGACTTCTTGATTATGACAAGCTGTCAATCATATTACGGTCTCTATTAGCTTGGCAGGAATATTTCAAGATAGCAAGGGGCAACATTTAATAATTCATAAATGGTAAAAAAGTATGAATAATGTATTTTCAATTTTTAAAAAATTGGCTGATGTAAGTAATGCTATAAATATCCCACGAGGTTTTAGCATTAATTCAGCCTAGAGCGTTACATTTGTAAAAATCCAAAGTAAAAACATATCGATATTTCCTAACGAGCGACTCGTTGACAGAATAAATTTTTAATTATTAATTAAAGTCTACACGAGAATCCTTTCTTAGCTCTTTAAATAGGGCATTACCGAAGGGCATTGCTTGATACCGATGGAACGGTATCTATGTCCTCGCAGCGAGATCGGTCCGGTCACGATCCGCAGTTTCGACATAGGATATCGGCTGTCCACTCACATTCGAGAATCTGTCTTGCTCAACCTGAAATCTCTACTCTCCCCTCATCTTTGTCTAGGCCATCTCGTCCGCTTCGTTATTGTACCGTATCGAATTATCTTATATTTTTTTGCCCTAGATATTATGATTGAACTATGAGATGCTATGAAAATATTTACAAATCTATGGGTTCTGAAAGCCAGGAACTGATTATTTTGTCGTGTCATCGTTTCTTCACCGCTAAAAAAATATTTGAAAGTATACCAACGAGGTTTTATTATTTTTAACATAACATATTGGCTTTGAATCCAACGTATTTCTTTTGTGTCCTTTTTAAAATAATCGGTAAAATATTACTATTCTATTCGGTATTTTATTATATTGTACAATTGGCGTTATCATTTGTTATTTAACATATTTTGAAAGAGATTCCTATTTATCAATTAACTTTCTTTTAAAAATAACATATCATCTTCTTTTAAAGCGTGACGAAAAAATTAATTTAAAGTGACGAAATCTGCTTTAGTTAATTTCTTAAAATAATTCCTAGTTCTATTTTATTATGAATTGGATTTGTACCCATTTTCTTATATCGCCACTTCAGAGCAGAACTGTCATAGGTATTTCTAAATTTGGGGTTTTCTGTTGTTTATCACTTAAGGAACACACTTATATTTCAATTTTTTGAAAAAAATGTAAACAATATTTTTTTTTAAATTAAAAAAGTTCATTTTTTATTAAAAATGTTCTGCCTAGTTTAGGACTAAGACAGAAAGTTAAAATTTGATTTATACATTCATATCATAACCGATAAAACAAAATGTTAAAAAAACCCTCTCCTGTAAAATTTTATTTTCCGGATTATTATTCTACTTCTGCTTTGAACCGGCGATATATCCTATTATATTATAAATTATTATATGATTTTATATTTATATATTTTGAATGTATGAGAGAGACTGGGTGTGCCCCAAGAGGGTCTCATGACAAAGAGTCCTTTCTATCGAAATATAAATTAAACAAATTACGTTTATATGCTACCATAAAACAAATTTATTAGGACAGGATTTATAATTTACAGAATATTAAAATAGAGAATATTAAAAGAGAGAAAAACAATAAATTTTAGTAGCGAAAATTTTTAGATTTCTCAAAGACGAATAATAATAAAGGTTTAAAACTCTCCAGCTCCCCCCTCCAAAAAAAAAAAAATTATATGGTCGGGTATTTCCAAAATACACAACCATTTATATCACGAAGATAGCCAGATTGAAATTCTTTTTTATTATATAATGAATATTCTATAATTAATGATTTTTTTAAATTAAAGATTAAAACATAACAAATAACTTTAGGACATCAAAACCTTTTTTATTGAACCTTTAAAAACATAAAATGTTACAATTATTAAGAGTCGGGGAGCCAAAAAAGTTGGCAATACTACGCTAAAAATTGACAATAAAATTTAAAAAAAATTCTTAAAAAATCTTTTTTAAGATCTTCGTAATGAAATGCATATGTACTAAGCTACTGATAAATTTCGATTCCTTTTTTTTTAGTAATTAGTAATAATCTTACCAAAAAATATCTACGGGGAACGCCTCCGACGGATGTATTATTTAAAATTGCGTTCTTTAATATCAATTATTGCATTACTAATTTTTTTGATCTCTCACTGAAAATTAATTTTTTTTAAGGTGAGCTGTTGACCCTAAAAAATGAATTAATTAAAAAAAAATTGATTCATATATTTCATCGTGTTTGGCTCCCTTCCCTATTCCATGTTCTAACGAAGGTATAAAAATCTTTAACGCTCTATTAATAGACTGATCGTGATACAAGGAACTAAATAATCATACTTATAATTTTCCTTGTTTTGTTTCCTCGGTTTGTTTTCCTTAATTTCTTTTCTTGTATTTCTTTAATTGTATTTCATTACTTCTTCTCACAGAGTACTATCGTGAAGTTTCCGTGACTCCTGCTAATTCCTTTTCCCCTGACTTCCTCGAATCAGTCGCGGACTACGGCTGTACGAGAAAATAAAAATGATTAATGGGAAGACTATCTAAAGCATCATTGCCTCACTCAGCCGCTACAAAGTCATCCGCCCGTTTAGAAAGTGCTATGAGCTGAGTCGCTCCTTTTGATTGGAGCCGCTACCACTCAAATGATAGCGAAATCTAAAGCATACGAGAACTCTCTCTCTAGTCCCTTCTTCCTCTCTTTAAGCATCTCATACATAATTCCTTGTGTACAAAACGAATCCTTTGGGGAATCCATAGAACTTAACAACGCTGTAAACTATTTTGAAAAGCGTTTGTAATGTATGGAACTTAAAAGACTAAAATAGCTTTTCTTTTTCTAAGTTCGAGAAGTCTTCCAATGCGTTTCTAATCTTTATTTATACCAGCGTTTCGCGATTGCATTCCAAGGCAGCCTGTCTCTGTTTAGATTAATTTTATATTCCACTATCTTGATGCTAACATATATTGGTAGTAGATATAAATAAACCTATATGTTTTATCTATTAGATTCATGTCAAAAGTTCATTTAATAATTTAATACAATATGAAATGACAGATAAAATGTTTATATATATATGTACATATTTTTCCTCTCCCGTTATTTAATTAAAATAAATATAGTGCTCCTTTACCTATTAAAAAATAGGCCAATTATATTACATTTGAAGGATATATGTTAGTTACTATGCTTACGTGACTTCCGTACAGTGTATAAGAATTAAATAAATTATTAATAAATTGCCTACGAAAATCTAAATCTTATTCTAATATTCTTTTGCGCCGCGCTTTGAATGTGTCTAACTATACTAATGTCTCCAAACCTGTAGAAATAATACCATCAATTAAAACTGGCCAATTTAATTTGATGCTTAAACAAAAATTTAATTGTACTAAAAATTCAATTTAATCTGATTTTATAAAATCTGCTTTCTGTTTAAATAAAATAGAAAGAAGTTATTTCAATTTTCAAAAAAATATGCTAAATATTAGTGAGATCACAAACGTTTTGTGATTATGATATTCTCATTATTATCTTTAAAACGTTACACAAAGTTTCGTTAGTTTCGGGAAACAAATCCTATGTTTTGACGATTTTTGTGTCCACACCTTACAAACTATTTTAATCCAACCCTGTTAAATGACTTAAACCGAATTAAAATTGATCGGAAATCAGTAGCCAACGATTTTTGAAAATTAGCTGCTTTCTTTTTTAAATATTAAGACGAGGATTCAATAAAACAGTACTATTAAAATTAACAGTTCATCTGCTTATCAAAAGTCTCTTCAAATCGGTTTTAATTTATTCAAGTTATTGTCATATTTCTGAAACTTAACTTAGTTTAGCTACCGAAGATTTTTCTGGTGTGTTTCCCACGAATCTTTAATTAGACGCTACAATCTTTCTCAAAAACGGTTTATTTAAAAATAATTTTTTGTACTTTTAAAATGTGGAAATCAACTGAGATCACAAAAACTTTAGTTGCACCAATCACCATGCTTCCATTTATAATTATTTTCATTTACTGAGTATCTTCAGAGTATTTTCATAGTATTTTCAGAGTATTTTTAATCTGAGTATTTTCATTTATTGAGTCTTCATTTTCTGAGTTTAGTAATATGTATTTCGTCATTTTATGTTAACCATATTTACTTATTATCAGCCAACTTCAATTGTATATGTATTCCGATTTGCACATTGTAATAGAATAAAAATATCAACAATATTATTTTTTATAGAATAGTTATTATTAATTTTATTTTGGGTATTTTTATGAAGTATTTCTTACATATGAAGTATATCTTATATAAGATATATATATATATATATATATATATATATATATATATATATATATATATATATATATATATATATATATATATGTTTTTTTAAGTATATATCTTCTGTTTTACTAAAACATTTTTATACTATTTTTTCAATGTTTCGGGGAATTACTTCATCTTCACGGCAACCTCTTATGTATTTCATGCCTTCTATCAGTATATTACAATTAAACATTTCCATTCTTTTTGTCATGATCATGTTCATAATCTACAATTTATTTCATCTTAAATTTACATTCATAGTCATTAGTTTTTAAATGTGTGCAATTTTGTTCATATATTTCACTGTCTCAATGCCTAGAAGATTCAGAAAGAAATTTAACTTCATAAAACGACCCTAAATAAAAATAAAAATATTCTTTAATTAATAATATTAATTAAAAACAAATATATTCTGTTTGTTTAGCATATTGTTGTTCTTTAAGTATGATGATTGCTTGGATTGTTTAATTTGTATATATTATTTAAGTGGAACCAATCCATGGACCCACTCTACAGGATGTGGTGGGGATGGATAGGATCGAGTACAGTACCGCTTACAGGTAACGGTATCGTCACGGCCGAGTGACCTAGTGAGTGGAGCAGCCTGGCGGCAGAACCTGGAACTATGTGCACTGGGGCGGCGCACCCCTCCCTACTCTTCTCATTCCCTTTCCATCGTCTGTGTTGTTCGTATCGGATTCTCTCCTATGTTTCGCGAACCGTTCTCAATTCCGTAATGTATGATAATAAAAATAAAAGTTGAAATTGATATGTATTATATGTTTTTCTCATCATTACCTCCATTTCTTCCTTTACTCATAACTTCTTCCGAATTTGGTGTCTTGACAATAATTACAACAACGAACGGTAATTTTTCAAATTACCCTAATTTTTTTAGCTTAGAGCTATTTTAGGATTTTATATGATGTAACAGAATTTAGTAGTGGTTACCTTTTAGTCTATACTCCACAATTTTCAAAAAATCACTACATACAAAAATCAGGTGTGCTTGATTATTTAAAAAGTAATATACTGCAATATTTATTATTGCATTATTTATTATAACATTATATTTTTCCTACATTGAGCATAAAACTTATTCAAACCATTATAATACCTTTTTCGCTCCTCGGTGAATAGGAGTTTTTCAAAAATTAAAATCGCCGCGTAAAAGATAAAATTTTAGATTTATTAAAGTATTTGCTGTGATAACATGTTTCTTATTATTCTCTAATTCATTTAAACGGAAACATTCTAAAATTAGCCTTTAATCGGTAAGTCTTAGATTTAAAAAAATTACATTAATCCAATTATTCAAAAACCAATCGATCGGGAAAAATTCAGTCCTCTCCCTTTTTTTGATTACATTTAAAATCATTACTCATGTATTGTTTCCATAAAATAGTATATCAGATCTATTGATTTACTGATTAATATTATTATTATTAAATAATATAACTTATAATAATATTAAATAATTAATAAAATGTACTATTTATTGTCAATGTATGTACATTAATACTTCAATGAATATGAACACGGATGTAATATTTTCCTATGAATAACTTAGGCCGTCCTTAAGTAACGGTTAAATTTTAACCTAAGCTTTAATAGAGTGTGAGCTAAATTTTCACTTACAAAAAAGAAGTTGTAATAATCTAAATCGAAAAGGAAGAAAATTGTATACGTGTCGAAATGATTTTATATAATACCAAGCATTCTTTTTTGCGATAAATTAAATTCTCAAATTCTTGATATATTCAAGAAAAATGAGCCTTAGACAATAGGTTGATTTACAGGAATAATTTATGAATACATATTTTTTAAATGATTATAATCCAAGATTATTTTATTTATATCTGCTTAAATTTATGGATTGTAGAATGAAAATATAAAAAATGACCGAATTTCCTTTTGAATGATCAGTAAGTAGCCGATAGACGAAAAATTTAGAATATTTCTTTCCCATTAGCCGTTCTTTAACACCTTTCGGCTTTTAAACCTTTTTAATATATGTATATAGAATATATATATATATATATATAGAATTATTTTTTTAAAATTTAGATACCATGTTTTTTCGTCATATTAAATGCCCATGATGAACACAAACTGCATACAAACATTCTAAAACCAGCTATAAAACAATATCAATATTATCTATTAGATATAAGTTGAAATATAATTATTTATTCTCCCTAAAACTGATGTCTATCGTTTTAAATTCCAAAATTACATTATTGTAATTTTTTTTTTCATAGGAAACTTTACGGAAATGCCGATCCAATGACCACTTGCTGTGGTTGGATTCTCCAACCACTTTTACCTCCTGAATTTCCTGTTTTATAAACTGTAATTTGTATACAGATTATCAGATCACCGGGATTTCCAAAAAAGAAAAAGGACCAAAAACAATAAATAAAAATAGAAACAAAGAAAATAGAACTCAGCTACTGTTAAAAACCGCCGAAGTGAAAAGTTTTAATGATCTAATATGAAATCTTTTTAAAGCAATTACGGATAATAATTTCTTATCGGGTTAGGTGTGATTTTTTTTAAGCAGTCCCATTTTTTTTGTACAACAATGTATTTTGCATCAGAAGTTGCGAATTTAAACTATCGCTATTATAGTTGAAAAGAATTTGTTATTATATATACCTTCTATTGTCTTTAAAATATCATTTTTACTACGATTTTTACGGTATATTGAATGATTTTGGACTGATAGCTTGCTCGTTATTATTTTTCTATTATTATTGGAGGTTTTCCAGTTCACAATCAATGTAAATTTGTTTTTAAATACTTTCATTCTAATTCATTGGTTTCCTTCAAATTAATGATTTTTACAATTACCATTAAATCTTTATATGATATAGCAGTTAAAAAACCTATTCTTTTTTATTAGGAAAAAAAAAGAAAATCCTGTCCATTTTGAAAAAAATAGTTGAGAACATAGAAATAAAGTGAAATATGTTATTTGGGCATTTTTTCGCATGTTCTAGGTAATTCTTTTGTAATGTACCTATAATTGGCGTTTTTAGAATTTTTAAAAAAATCCTAAGTTAAACGAGGGATCAGAATATCTTCAGTAGATATTTTTGCTACAACCCTTTTCGACTAATGCTTCTTGTTGGCATTAAAGAATCAATCGAAATTGTAATGATTTTAAATTCCCCGTACATTATACTTATTAATTTTATTAATTGTTTATTTTTGTTTTAATGTTTTTTAACTTTTCAAAAATTAATGTTATTAGTAAATGGCAAATAGATCATATATTTACAATTACAGTTTTATATTTTTTATACCGTAATTTTCATTAAAATCAACGAAATAAACTGTAGTTATTTGTTAGTTTGTGAATACATGCATCATCGGTTGTATATATGTACTTGTAAATAATTATGGACATATATTTTTAAAACTTTATATAGATATTCATCTGTTCATATAATTATATCAATTGAAACAATCGAGTTCGGATATTATAACTGAATATTGGTTTTATTCAAGCAATAAAATAATACACAAGCAAATATTTTTTCGCATCTATTAGCTGGGATAATATATACTTCCTTGGGAAGTAAATATACTTCCTTTACACAATGATCTTTTTTACTTTTTCGTGATCATTCGTAGGGTTGATCCTCTTCCCCGATATGCATTTGCACTTTATCGGCATTAGCAATTGCAATATATCCGTGCATGCAGTTTGCTAAATTATGCTCATGTACTGGTGAATCTATAGACGGCTGGGGGTGGCCGTGAATGTGTAATGTGGAGGTCGAGGGCGGTCTATCGAACGGCGGCGTCATTACTGCGGCAATGACGTCACTTGCCACCCCCGATCGACGTCACCGCTCCGCCCCACGTGAGTTCTAACCACATGACCCGTTTTCTACCCATCACTTTATTAATAAAGAATGAATGTTTGCATTAGTAATTGCGATTTATTAGTGACAATTATTATTATTGTAGTACCCGATCAAATCATGAAATGTTGAAGCTTCATTCATGTGCTTTACCTTGTAACTTTTGTCCTGCCATGTTCCCTTCATTTAGATAAATATATGTATTTATAAATCTAAATTTATTTCATATGCATACAAAGCATATATATATATATATATTAGCTGTTTTTGATTTCGATAATTATTTTATTTATTTATTTTTTTACAGAATACTCACTGCTAGTCATAACATTACTATTTTGTTTCGATACATGTGTTATACACAAAATTAGTTTTTGGTATAGTAGGTTTTTAAGACATAATTTCATATATGCTATAAAGATGCTAAATGAAATTACTTATAAATATCATTTATTTAATTTTCCTTATACTATAGTAGAAACCGTGGTTTAAGTAAAGTATTCAACAACAGTCAACATTTAACTGGAGACACACAAGTTAAAAAATAAATGCTGGTTAATTTTTTTATCTGGACGTTTTGTTTGAATTTTATTTGTTAATTAATGAATCAAACACAAATTATTAAATATATCGCATATTATATATTTTATTCATTATTCAGTCATATTATTTTATTTTTATTTTGATCTATTGTTCATGATTTATTTATTCCTCTTTTATTTAACGATGATTATTATACTATATGTATGCTACAAGACCTTTTTATTTAATGATTCTCCATAGGGTAGTTTAAAAGACAGAAACAAAATTTTAATCTGCGCATATTTTGAAAGTTTTTATTGTTATTTTTTTAATTCATAAAAGCAATTTTATTACTGAAAATATATTTCTGGTTTAATTTTAGTTTTAGTTTTTTTAAATTTAAATATCTACTTACATTTGAATATGTATCCAAACTGCACTTTTATAATCATAAAGTTATTCACTATCCTTTATCGAAGGTTATTCATTTAATGAGCACAAAGATGTATTACTTTGAAATCATTATTTTTATAAATGGAATATATTGACTCGTTTTTAAATCTTCTTTTAATTTAGTTACGTTTCGAATGTTTTTTCGAGGGAAAGTGATACGGGGCTTTGATGTGCGTGTGGGTGTAAGTACCCAGCTCAGAGGGAGGGACTTATGTTAAATAAAAATGAATTGTTACCGTTGGAAGGGGGTACCGGTGTAGGTGTAGAGGCGTAGGCGCGACGGAACGGTATCTCCCCGTCAATGGCTTGCGGATCATGCCGGCCACTACGCCGTCTACGGCGGCCTATTATTATATTACAGTTTATCACTTTATGCCATGCTATCAAATAGAAGATTAGATAGATATCATCTCAAATATAATTTATAATTTCAACCATTAATTGTGTTAATTAATTTTAATATGGAAATATATTATTTATAATGTTCTACATCCGCATTTAAAATATTTTTTATAGTATCTATTATCAATTATTTGTTTCGAGATAGATTTTCGATAGATAAAATTAAACAATTATTTATGGTTTTGGTACAACCATCATTACGGTTATTTACATATTTAATTTATACTATGCAACAAATCTATTTCGAATCCTTATTATCTATAAACTTCATCTTATTGTTAAAATTGACTTATTTTTATTATATATAATTTTTTTAATGCTAATAAGAAGTCAGTATTATTGATATAATTTATTTGAATCGCATTTAGTGGATTAAATATCATTTTAAGATCATGTTTACGTACATTAATTTAGTACCGAAATTATATAAATTGAATTATCTACCTGCATAAACTGAATTTTATACTGCGAGATATAAATCTGCATATATTTTTAAGACAGCTACCGAAATTATATTACTGTTATTAGTATTTCACTATAATTATTTACTTATTTTTTACAATTATTATTTTAATTTTTATCACTATTAAGCAACATCACTATGTTTTACAGACGATTATAAATTGTCTAATTAGATATGATCAGTTAGTGAATAAAAAAAAAAATCTAATACCTGACTTTGAAACTTGAATGGAAAAAAAAACGGCGGCGAGATGCCGGTGGCGCAGGGCGCGGGGGGTTAGTGAAGCGACTGTTAGAATACACAAACTACCCCAACAGCACAATTGTTAGTCTGTTAGTAAAAGCAAGTAATATCTGTTATTTTCCCACTTACTAAAGGCAAATCCTCTCTTTTTAAGTCCTGGTCCCGGGTGGTTCGAGGTTCGGTTGTTGTTCGCGTCACTGCTGCAGTGATTCTGAGCCCAGTTGATCATACTCGCGCTATTATCTCGTTCATATCTCTATCAGAGCTCATCGCGACCGGAACATATCGTACGGCACAGTGAGATATATGAGGTACGGCCGTGGTAGCTGTTGGGACGTACCTTTCGGTGAGGCTGGCTCCAGAGCTGGGACTCCTCCTGTTCTCAGAGTAGCACACAGACAGTCACTGACTCGCGAACGACTGGCGGCTCCCTACCACTAGGCGGTCGCTGATATAAAATCCGTCTCTGCCCTCCCCCCCTAACCAGCGACGTCATGGGCGACGTCACTCTCGCCTCCCGCCCCATTGGGCTGCCGCTAGCTGACGTCACTCCTGACGGCGTCATGGTAGTGACGTCACCTCGGAGGCGGTCGATAGCCACCCCCGGCTCCCGTCCACTTTCCCTGTCGTTCCCTGGATTCAGACCCTCTTCGAACCCGGTTCCTCGATACATCCCTTAATATATACGAAATTATCTTATACCTCAACATTAAAAAATGATCTAATAATTGTTCTTACTTGTGTTTTCTCCTTTAAGAACATTTTACGGTTGACCTTGGACTTGGCTAAATCAATATCGATCTTTAAGACGGTGGTTAACCCCCGACCTTGTCGTAAAATCTGCCTCTTAAATTATCTGTTAGATGCCTTACTATTTCAAGACTAAAATACACTTTGATGTAAATAAATATTTTCGATTTGTTCGAATATATTTGAAGGATTTGGGCAAGAATGTGACAAACCACAATTTAAAAGTTAATCGGTATTTTGACAAAACGCTACTTTTTTTCTTTATATATTTCTTTATTGTGCTAGTTTGGTTACCTTCCATGTGATAATAGGACCTTATGATGGAATTTACCCAACCTAAGATAATGATGAGCGTACAATAACAGTAGCGCTATTATTTTGTACAAAACATTCATTAACTTCAAAATTGTGGCTTGTCACAATCTTGTACCGAGCCATTCCTGCAAACAGTAGATAACCATGTGAGAAAGTTGTTTATTTTCTGGGTGTTCCATATAAATAAATATAATAAAATATGTGCATAATATTTGTAATGTAATTTTATATCAAAACTAATAAAATTCGCAACTTTGCACGAAAATACAATAATAAAAATAAAAATTTATATATTCATAATAAAAATAATAAAATGTATACATTAATAATAATAATAAACTAATATTAATACAATTATATAGAAATTGTTGACTATGGTTTTAATTTTGTAGGTAATTGTTGTTGTTCGATTAAAACATTAAACACTCTAGTTATTACAGTACTTTAAAGTGTGTTGAATTTTCGGTTTAAGGGACCCTCCACCTTTTCATTTACTTCAAATATTTTTATTTATTCGCTACCACTTTATCCTTACTCTACACCTATCTATAGCCCCGAAGTAGGCCGAAACGTTAGTCATATAATATCTGTAACAAATTAATTGCGTATTTTATTTTTTCATTATACCACCATCCATCAGCTTCTTGATATTACTATTGTGATTATGCAATTTTAATACTATATTAAATATAATAGTTCTAATACTCTTATTAATAAATTAAAATAACTAATTGTTATTGTTAAATAAGGAATGAAATTCAAATTAACATATCTATTAAATTTATATGTCCACATATTTGTAATTTTAACTTTTTTCCAATTTCAATTGGAGTCCATTCCATTAGAATTAAATATATGGAAACTAGACTTCTTTTATTAGTTAATAAGCAATAAATTAATTTAAAATCATTAACGTTTCGGAAGATCATCCCCATCTTCAAAACATTATATCTTACAATTTCTTTTTAAAATATTCAAAATATGGAAATGCCGGGCTAATAGATGTACTCCATGATTTTTAATAAAGTTTGATAATGTAATTTATTTAAATGGCATAGAGTAAAAATGAAAATTATAAAAAATATCATATTATCCTGGAGATAGTGACGATGCCACGAAACGTTAATGATTTTAAATGAATGTATTAATTATTAACTAATAAAAGAAATTATAAGAATCTGGTTGCTATATATCTAACTGTAATTTTAATATTTGTTACCAGATTTTACAATAAGAAAAAAAACGAAATCTTAATACTCATGCAAAAATCTTGAAGTAGCAGCATTAATCTGTGTTAATTTAATTCACAGAATACAATACAGAGATATAATCAAAACATTAATATTGATTCCTTTATTTGTATTTAAAATGAATGAGCAAGTTTTCTAGTTTTGTAGATTTTTATTTTTGGTTATAGTTCATCCTCTAATTTCCTGTTTTTTCTACATTGGTCTGTTTCTGAATCAACTCAATTATTTCCTTTTGAACTTTCCGTTACCTATTATAGATATTTCTCCTTTATCCTTGACCACTTTTCCAAATATGCCGTGTATATAACTTACATATAAGTCCAATATATTCTTGTCATAATAGGGACTGCCATATTACTAGCGTTTCTTTCCCAGAGCAATTCGACCTATTCCCAACCATCGCAAACCATATGTCGCCACTACCTAAGCTTCTCAATATATTTATGATTTTCCTTTTAAGTTCAATAATAATCAGGAACGCCTTGGTAGAGATGTTTAATATTTTTATTGATAAAATCAAATGTTCTACTTTACTTGTTACGAACGAGCGTGGGTTATCTGCATTCATCACACATCGCAAACACTCTCCTACAGCACAGGTCGTGAAACTAAGTTCTGGTATTGGATCTGGATGAAAATATTAATCAAACAATCTGAATTAGGTACTCACCATCCGATCAAAAGTGAATTATGTTTAATACTTTGGCCATGACATGTCGGACTTGATTTGGAAGAAAAAATAAAAGTATGGTAGGTACATAATAATAACAAAATAGTTTAAACTAATGTATGCATACACTTAGTTGCAATTTCAGTGATAACTCTTAAGTCTTTTCTCAATTTTTTTATTTTATTTTGTTACAACGAAATATGTTTTGTTCTTATTTAGCATGATACATGGAATGAAAAGTGACTATATGTCTGGTAAAAAGAAGCGTATAGCAAAAACTCTATGGAGCAATACATTTTCGGCACGTAATTTTAATTAATGCCATTTATATCAAGAATTTTTTGTTCACCGATCATAACCGCTCTTATCCGGAATATTTGTTATCCGGACTAGCCATAGCTACATTATTCCTGATTAATGGGTTTCTGTTGTATTTTATGTAAATTAAATTTATAAGCTTGTTATGAGGTAAGTATTATATTTAAAGACTTATCATAGAACGTCAATGTGAACTGGAAGTTATATCTCAAAACGGGAAGACCTGACCCTCTGCTCAAGAGAAACCGCTGTTCCTGAAAACGACCTAATTAAAACGATATGAATTTGCCACTTAACCACCGCTTGCCGCTGTGGAATGAGTGAAAGCAAACATATCATTAAGAAGGTATAATTTTCAATTAGACATTTTGGTGAATAATTTATTAGGCTATTTTTTTCGTACGCCCTGCCCGTGATGGGTTAAAACAATTTGTAAAGACTACCGTGCCGGTAGCTATAAATCTCTCCAAAAGTTATGGTAGCCTTAGGAGCTACCGAAGACCTGACTTATCCAGAACACTCTTCCTCCCTCAGGCTATTCGATCTCCGCTACTTTAGGTTTTTTTTTTTTTTTTTTTTTTTTTTTTTTTTTATCGATACGCAAATGTGTTAATCCCAGTTATAGCAGGCATTTAATTTTACAAGCTCAGGTTTATTGATGTACTGTCAACGAAAAATTTGTAAGCTTCTTCTTTTATATCGTAAAGATGATTTATTGTTAATGAATATGCCTAATGACTTCCGTATTATTTCCTAATTCTTGAAATAATGGAAAATTGTATTACGTTTCAAATTTCCAGTAATAGATGTATGCATAATTTATGTATGCATTTACAAATATTATTTTATTAACTAGTGACAGTAAATGATATGCATCTAAAATGTTTTGTGCCTTTTTGTATTTAAAAAACTGTATTTTCAAATCAGAGAAAATAGAATTGTATAATATAACTCTTAAAAATAGATTTACGAATTACATTAGAATATCTACTCGTGTATCCTATTCGTAAAAATTGCCATGTGATGAGAAGTAATATTTAAGTTTGGAATGAAATCCACTCTGTGGAATGAAGTTGGAATGAAGTCATAGTCCGGAAATGAACCGAATCAACGGAACTGAAACCGATATCAAAGCTCCTGTTAACTGCATTAAGCAGTTCATAAGTATTTTGATAATCAGATAAAGAGATTTGAATCACTGAATCGCCTGTTAGAGGCAAGTATCAAAAGAAAAAATAGACATAGTCCCATATCATGCCGAAGGGCCTAAATGCTGGCTCCACTAGACGTATTTTTAAAGGACAATGTGGTCAGAATTAGTGACAAATGCTCATTTTTATTTATTTATTTATATTTTTTTGTCGGGCGGCATTCTGGGTTGAAACCACCCACGCTCTCTAGATTCCTCATCGAAAATATTATTGAAATTTATTAATCAATTTCTTCTTTTTTTTAACCCAAAGCAGATCTTAAAATTTTCGAAAATCTATAAAAGAAAACAGAATATTTTTAATCCAATTTTCACGCTTAACCTGAAAACTTTCGCCAAATTTGGTGATCATAGAAATAATTTCTCTTATCATTTACGTTGAAAATAATGAATTGTATACGTTCTCAAAGATTTTATGTTTCAATTAAATTTAATTAATAAATAAAATATTATTTATTTATTTGTGTTTATGTCCATTGTTCTATCATGTGAATATTTTAATTTATTCGTTTTATTATTTTATTTTATTTTTTCCAATAACGTTCAAATAGTTGGAGGTAATTGATTGAAGCACTGATGTGATGAAAAAAAAATTCTTTTAATATGATACGTATTTGAGATCTATTAAAGAATTAAATATCCTTAATAAAATCCTAAATTAAACTTCAAAATTGTTAAATAATTTTTCCTGTAAAACTAACTAATTTATTAATTAATTTTAATAATATACAGGAGCTGATACAGGGTTTTCAATCTACTACATCAAAATTAATTATTTTATAAATTAGGAAACCATTAATTTATTAAGATGGCCATAAAAAGGGATGAATGAAATAGTTGTCAAAAGGGCCGTCGGGCCAGCTGGTTGGGGATCGATATCAGCTGGAGCCCCCTCACATCAGGCCGACCCATCGCGGTCAGCTGCTTTTGTCATCGTCCCACAGGGTGGTCTCTTATCTCCTTTTTTATCACCCTTCATGTCTTATTAATTTCTGTTATCAGTTATCTTGTAAATAATGAATTATAAACGTTCCTAAAGATTTTATATATATCAATTAAATTCAGATGATTTAATTTATAGCTCAAAATAAAACACCTGAAAGTATTTTATTTATTGAAAGTGCACAACTTTAAGACTATATTATACACGTCCTCAAACATTTGATAGCTCCAATAATTTTTTATTTCAATTTTTTTTTTACCTAATTTCTTATTTAAACATAATGGTTTAATTTTCACCCAGGAATAAGGAGATTAATTGAAAAAGTATCATTTAAAAGATTTGAATAAATATTCGAATTTTGATATTTATCTTATACATTTTTGAAACCAATCTCTCATTTTATTGAGATTCCTGTTTAATCCAAAATGACCCCTTACATTTTCATCAATTTTCTGTTAATATAAATAATTTAAAAAAAAAATAAATAATCCGTTGCTTTAGTACAATCTTTGTTTTATAACGTAGAACCACATTTTTTTTCATGCTCGTGAAAATTTGAATAAAACTATATGTGCTCTTATCTATTCTGCATTGAATCTGAACATGAGTTATTCTGAGTTTGGATATGAATTGAGAAAGAAACAAAAAAGAAGAAAATTTTTAATTCCGGTTTTAAAAAAAAATATCTCAGCAAAATTTTAAAAATATCATCTATTATCGTTTATTTATTATCACATTCTTTTTAAAAATATTATTTACCGATAAGAATACAAAAAACAAAGTCTTGGGGATTGAGGATTGAGGATCCTAAAGCGAAGAAATCAAGTAATATTTAAAAGTATGAAATTAATTGTTTATTGACATGTTATAATATCTACGGCCTGAGCTATTCGAAAATTATCCGATTGACAACTAAAAGTTTTAAAATTAGTTATTTTTTTAGTCATTCTTAGCGATTAATATAAAATGACTAATAATAAAAATTAAATTAAATTAATAGGTTTTTATTCGATTAAATATTTATTCATATGAATTGTTATCGACTAATTTTTATCCGTTTGAAAATTTAGTTTCAAATTAATGACTAAAATTGTATTCGGAGTTTTTCGTTAATAGGATAAAATTTTAGTCATTTTTAATAAAAATGAATTGTATTCATGATTAAAAAATCCGGCTGAAAAATATACTTTTTATTTTTTTTTTTCGGATAAATTTTCAACCGACTAATGCCCAAGTCTGTCTAAGGCACAGAGTTTATCAGGAGCGTCTACTTGGGGAAAGGATACCCTGGGTACACAAAGTTGCGAGGGTAATTGAAAAGCTAAGTGGAAGAACATTTTAGGAAAAATTAGGATTTGGGCTTGAAAGAATAATTTAAATAGATACTACTTTCTACATAGCAGCTTATTTTATATAAATCTTAAATTGTGGCAGTTTTCAAAATGTGAATATTGAGGGATCCAGTTTAAAACAGTTAAAAATAATCTTTAAATAAAATTTTCTTAGATTCAAATTTTTGTTTCATTACATGCTCTTCAATTGAGACCGTCCTCTTACGTCTGTAACTTACATAAAAGTCAAACTAATTTTGTAAGTTTAAAAAAAATAAAAAATAGTAATACACACACACACACACACACACAGCCTCTAATATTATTTTTTATTTTCCAAATATATTTTTTCTGTGTATACTAATGTTAAGTTTAATTAAGGCATTAATTTAGTTTAATCAAGTTATTCGTGAATAATTACATAAAAGTTTATTATGAACTAGTTAACGTTTCGCCAATTCAGATCTCTTTAAGATAGAACTTGCTGTTTAATCATATCATTAAATTAATGCACTAAGCAATTAATTGATCTCATAGTGGTTCGCCATTAATTAATCGGTATTTATTAGTAATATATTACAAACACTAACTTTTTTTTTTGATTTTGAGTTATTACTTAATCTGTGCTAGGTAATATGCTATTAATTTAGAATCTTCTATAAATACGCTTAAAATGATATTTTGTTTTAGAAATTCACTCAAACATTATATAAATTTATAATAATTAAGTCAAATACCTTTAACAATTATTTGCATCATATTAATTTAATATATTTATTTTTTGACCATAAGTTGATATGCCAAATTTGACTCCTTTTCAATTGAGCGAAAACATAATTCAAGAAATTATTAGTGATTTGTGTTATTCTTAAGCCACTCAATTTTTATTCGGTGTTAATGAAATTTTAAACATAAATAGCTCAGACCGTTCGGGATACAAACATTTAGTTTTTACCTAAATTTCAAGGTCTCGTTATAAAGGGAGAAGAAGATTAAATTATTTTTAATTATTTTTAATAGTTAGGACACTCCTCATGGATGGAGAGATCCTGAGATCAGAAAAATAAAAATCATTGAAATTTGACTAATCTACTTTTGATAAATAACCAACAATTTATCACGGTTATATTTATCCAACAGTTATTGAGGGAGGAGGAGAGGTAAATGTCAGTCTTTAGAAAATCAGACATGCAGACTGGGAGATTCATCTTGATCAGATCACTGTACGTTTTACTATATTTCACTTTATTCAGTTCTTTATATGTTTTAAGCTCATGATAAGGTTTTCTTAGTTTTAATATATTACGTTTGAAGAAGGGTTCACCTCTAAGCTTGATTCTTGGGACAGCATTACCTACTAAAATGACATCAGTGGAAATAAATTTCTTTCGTCATCGTAGATATATCTATCATCTCCAGATTTCGCATTCTTACTTTTACCGTCTCATTTTATCTATTCAAAATAGGAGAGGGTTTATATTTGCAGCAAGATGATTTCAAATGGGCATTCCTTCGGGGTCAGTCTCTTACTCGTGATTTGAATCCGCTCCACAATAACAAATATGGTTGAAGTATTTCACTGATTGTGGTTGGCGACATCTGAGATCTGAGAAACTAGCACGCGATTCCCTTCAACCTTGTACTTCACCCTCATTAGGAAACATCTAAACGAGGCTTAATCAAGTCCTGTTGGCAAACTTACAAAGTTCAAAGTTGACCAGGGGCTAAATACCAGGCGGTCGCGGGGTAAGTGATAGTGTATGCATCGCCCTGCTATGCTAATAACTGTTGCAGTCTCCTACTAGCTGAGGCTCGTCATGCAGGCTTCGTTCTATACTTGACTCTTGAAAGGGTAAGGGGCATTATAACCGCATTATTATTAACATTAAGTCATAATATTAATTTATATTGGGTCAGACACCACTATAATAATTTTAAAATTAATATTATTAATTTTTGGTACGATCTAAATTTTTCGGTACCTCGTGTAATGCAAAATCATTATGAAAATTTAACGTGTTAGCTTGAATTATCGAAAAAAATATATCTTGCATGATGATATGTTTATAATGCTGTGTTTTTATTTTATTTATTGAAAAATTGCTAAGCACTATCACTTAGAAAAGTCGTATTGACCAAAAGTGAAACCCCTACCAAAAAATGGGATCAAAATGATGGGGGCAAAATAATATGCTATTGGTGTCACCTGTAAAATGTTTAAAAAAGGATCGAGTCAGTTCTTAAACCATTCTCCTCGTATATTTAATTGACTCAATAAACCTTATATTAGTGTGGTATCCATTCAAGTTTTTACTATTTTTTTTAAGCAGTCTTTGCAGACATAGAAAAGGTACGAGGTTAAATCGATCCTCGCATTCGTTACTTGCAATTTATTTCGTATAGAACCAGTTTAATAAGTATCGTAACATTTGCGCTACTTTGAAAAGGTTGGCAACTTCTAGATAGTTTGTAAGTATTACCTGTGATCGTAAATCCATCTCTGAGGTGATATATTGTGATGATGGTTAGAAATTATTGAAATATAATTATAATCGGAATATAATCAGAGTCATACATTTATAATTCGTAACCACCCGAAAGGACAAAATATTAGAGAATGATAATTTCATTATAAAAAAAATAAATAAATAAAAATAGCAATACAGAACTCATTTCGAGTATATGACAAATCAGCTTAAATTGTGAATAGTGCAATTGAATTTGGCGTTAAAACAAGTTTTGAAAGTTATATTTTTATTATTGAGGGGTGTAAATGTAAAGAATTTGTGATAAAACGTGTGATAATTAATTTTCATGCAACGGTTACATTTGCATGTTTATGATGATCATAATTGTAAACTATTGTGTTTTAATATGTTATGTAATGTACAATCTAAATAAATAATATTTATGCTATATTTCTTAGACAAATCCATAAAATCTGTTTACTAATTCCAACTGATAGGAAAATGAATTCGAGTAAACGAGTATGTAATGGACTAATAGAAGTGATGTTTAAAAACTTTGGCTCATACTGAATCGTTTTATTTCTGGAGGTTAATCTTTGGACTACAAGAGGTAAAATCCCTTCTGAAATTATTTTTGGTTCTGACTTTTATTCTTTTCGACTAAACTAGGTTTTTCTAAAAGATGCAGGATGAAATTCGCGTCATCAAACAAAGGCTTCAAAATCAAATTAATTACAAAATTGTGAAATGTTAAAATTCTAATAAATACAAAATTCAATTTAACTGCATACAATTTAGTGTTAAACATTAAACATTTTTAAACTTTGATATAAATATCAATTTTTTTAGATGTAAAATAAATTTTGCTGCCGTCTTTACGCTTTTTTCAAAATCTCTGCTACGTCGTTTCCCAGTATCACTTCATCCCGTTCAGCTTCATACGCATAGTGCTCTGACAGAATGTGCAATACCATAAAATGCGCAGAAGATACGTGTGAATTGAGGTGGTGTACATCGGCCAAAAAGTGGGAAAAATCCTAAATCGTACCTCCTCAAAATGCCGCAAGTATAACCGATCATTTTAGAATAGTTCAAGAGGGGAGGGGGGAGGAAGACTCTCTCTATCACTTTCCAGCGCTCGAAACCCGGCCTGCAGAGAGCCTTTTCCGCCCTTCGTCACTGCTCCTCCGCTACCTTACCTCTTAGTGGTCGTAGGGAGAAAGAGCTCTATGTTCATCAAGTTTTTTAGTTATTTAATCGAACCTCGCACATATTTCATGAAAATAGGATGGTAGAGAAATTTCTCGGTAACTAATTGCGCTTTGAAAAATGGCTCTAGGACATTTTTTATTATAGATTGGCACTAAAAAACCCACAATTTAAGCCCCAGAACAAGTTCCTGCGATAGTTACAAGCTCTGTAATAAAATGCCCAAAAATGGCCATATTTCGCGGTTTTTAATTTTTTTTTACGAAATTTTTTTGACCTACTTCAAATGTTTAAAACGCATTTTTTGCTTATTTTTAATCGCTGATATGTGCTATTTTTTATTTTTCCTAAACAAATTTATTTCCTATAATACCACAGTGACCCGGCAACAACAAAAATTGAACCTTACATTCAACACTCTCCAGTGTTTTTAAATGTACCAAGCTGTCTATAACCAATGGATTCAATCAAAACGAATTTTTCATAGCCTTAAGGGCAAATTCCGAATCTGTAAAAATGTATCACTGCTTAGTACCTTACTAAATCTATTAATAGCACGATTTATTGCTAACAGCTTAACGTGGTATGAATTACAGTATGAGGGTAATGATGCATATATATATATATATATATATATATATATATATATATATATATATATATATATATATACATTAGAATACATACATTAGAAATAAAATGAATAAATGAATTGAATTGTTAATTTCGAAATGGGATCATCTCTGAAAATTAAAGGTTTTCTGAAGACACAAAAAAAAATGAATTTCTGTTAAGCCATTCTGGTTATTTGAAGAGATTTTATTTTCTTCGTGTATTTCACGACTTCATAGTCGTCATCAATATCGCCAGAAAACAGCCGTTAATTAATAAATTATCGGTATATGTGAGTATATGAAAATTAAAACTAAAAAGCCCATTTTCAATAAAATTCAAGTTGAGCCCTATACGAAATTTACAATTCAATTATAAGTATAATAATATAATTAAATCACAATTATAATTTATTATATCTTAAGAGCTAAATACACCAAATGCTTGTGTTGGGATATAAATTCATATGGCTACCACTTACTTCTGAAGTTTTTAGCTATGGAATAGTAGGAAAGGATGGAAAAGGTTTAAATATTGTAGAAAATTTAAATAAAAAAAAAATAACTACAGAATTATTCTAATGAAAACAAATTTTGCAATTGGTACCCTAAGCAGAACTTTTACAGAGAAATAATTCATTGGTAGCTCTACTAGAAACTGAAATGTATTCATTTATTAATTTAATATTGTACGATTCTTCCTCTTTTCACTTATTGAAGTAGAATACTCCAACTACGGTTCGACTACAAAAGTTATTATATCTAATGAATGTAGTCAAAGTGAATTGTAGACAGCACTGTTTATTTTATTAATTATTATTATTGAATATTAGGAGAAGTTTTATGATCTGTTTTTAAAATTCTGCATTATTTTAATGTTGGTTTAAGTTGTATTTAATGATTACATTCAGCAGCTGTTGAAAAGGTATTGTTGAAACTTTTTGCCGTTGTTTGGAGCTGTTGTCATACTTTTTCTTACTAGACATACTATTTACAACTTTTTCCACATACAATCTGTCTATTCATTACATCAATCAATTCAATAGTTTCATTTTTTGTTAGATCTAGATCGTGTCCCATACAGGATTCGTCGTAGTTAATTTGCGCATTATACTTAAGAGCGCTGAAAGTGTGATGCTGGAATTTATTTTTACTTTTTTGTTCGTAAAAAAAGATTAAAAAGAACTGGTTTGAGCAGGTTACAGTATCGGGCAAACTTGACGCTATACATTTTAACTTCTCCCGCTTACGAACGACTCCATTATCTAGTAGAATGCTGAGAAGTTCACCGCCATTTTGCACTGTCGTCTTCCTCCATCAGAAGTATTTATGTTACATCGTTCTTCCCACCCCTCCTTCGGCAACGCCTTTTTTTTTTTTCTTCTTTTCTTATTCACGTTCGGGCACGTTAAAGTAAATACAATTTAGCAGATACCTTAGAAAAACTTGTCACCATTGAAATAATGTATCGTAGTGTCATTTCGTGACAACTTAGATTTTGAGATTTTTTTTATTTCTTCTAAATAAAAATTGAAAGAGATTTTTACTTCCTGGTGAACACGTGCATCTAAAATTGTTGTAGATGCTACCGTAGGCAACGTAAAAACAGAAGCTTTTATTTTTTAAGTTGTTTATATGGGCCCAAAAAATGTTTTAAAAAATTCTAACACGGGTGATCTCGGGAGAACTTTTGGCAGCTAAAAAAAAAAAAAAAAACTCGAAATTTTGGGTCTTTTTTTGTTTTTCCCCTATAATTCCTAAATGGTGCATTAAATTAAAAAGGTAAATTAAAGAACATTAAATTTTACGTCGAATGAGCACCACAAGATAATAATTCAGCTAATTGGTGTGGTCGAAAAAAACTGTCCAAGAATAGTGATTTTTTTCACTTTTTCACTAACAAAGTTTTTAGAGATTGAGTTTTTAGCTTGAAGATGAGTACTCTACGAGAAAAACTCCTAAGATCAAATTGGAGAGCATCAAATTAGAGTATGAAATATTTAAATTCGGTCAAGTACTACACTGCTTATCAAGAACGTAATATCTTCCAAAAAGTCATTTTTTAGATTTCCATAACACTGTAAACAGATAAAACATCATTATTTTTAAACCGTTAAAAATACAGTGAATACAATAATGTTTTTAATGTTAAAGTGCAGTACATTTAGTCATAGAAAATGGTTTACTTATTAGAAATGTAATAAGCTGTGATTTTTTTGGTTATTAAGGTAATACGTTCTTTCTAAGCCGGGCAGTATATCTCTTGAAATTGGCAATCTCCTGATCTCTGGCAATCGGCATATTAGCCCTGTAGAGATATCATTTTGGATTGCAAAAAGTGGAGTTATTTTGATTTTCAGGTATGTATTGCTCCTGTCGTGAAAATTCAAGTTTTCGACCTCTTCCTTGTGCGTTTTCCGCCATCTTGAAAAACCTGTAAGAAAAAGAACTTTTTTCAGTTATTCTTCAGTAACTCGCTTCCAGTGTATTTAATTATAATAAATTAAAGGCTTTAATTATCATTAAATTAAGTCGCGAGCAACATCTAGTTTACATAATAATAACTTAGTAATTTTGTAGTTGATAATTCTTTAATTAAACCTGCTTATATTATTATTGATGAGTAATGGGCCAAAGTTTTTAGTTATAAAATTAGTTTAATTTATTATTTATTGACCTTGTCATACATTGCATAATTACTTATAAAAAAGTTGTAGAAATCTATTTATAAATATTTTTTTAATGACGTTTAAAAAATATAAATGCTTTATCGTGAACTATGTATTGAATATGCTTTGAAAGATAAGCTTTTTTTTTATTATCTTCTTTTTTTTTTTTTTTAGTATTTCGCTTTACAGTAATTGGCTACTGATTGAAGCGGCTGCCGCTGAGATATACCCTGGCCACTATCCAGTATTCCATTAACAACTTATCACTATCGACCGGCCATGTTTCAATGATTGATTTCGGATCTGAAATACTGAGCTCATATTGTCATTATAGGAACGGTAACTATTTTAATGAGAGATGATAAGGGATTGTAGAGAGGGTGAGCCGGAGAGATATTTAGTTTTGCGTGGACTCTAATGGACTGTGGTTCGTGTAGGACAGGGTGAGATAAGGGCCCGCTGGTGGCCATTCCATCTTGTTCATCCATGTCTCAGTACCGGCATGCAACTTTCGATCCGCTAAGTTCTCCCTCCTTACCGCTACTTAGCAGCGTAGGACGCTCCACGCCCTTCATTATTGGCAGCCAGTAAATTTGTAGCCCTTTTGAATCCAAATAACTGTTTGTTCTCTCAAGCATGTTTATCATTCACGAAGCTTTCATTTAATTTCTTTAAAACATGCGGGTTTCGATTGAAATTGTATTAAATAACAATGCTGCTTGTCTGGATCTTATGTTGTGTTATGAACATGCAACTTACGTTCCTCTTGCAGCTAACCTGAAGAGCGAAGGCTTTTTCAAAGTTTCAACGAAAACGGTTAAACTGATACTGAGAACCAGCTACTCAGAATTAAGGGACGATGAAAACGATAAAGAGAGGATGACATTATTTTGGCTCTTAAAATATAAATTGAATCATACCTCGAAAATCTTTATTTCAGCAGATTACCTTTCTATCTATATTTTAGGTAGTTATGGAAGTAAAAATAAAATATATATAAATTAATTAATAGCTATGAAGCTAAATATTTGTAAACAAAAATTGATTACATTGAATCACTTAGCAATTATTTAGTTGTACAGTTGTATTTTCCCTGCTGTACTCAGTATAGATTAAAGTTGCAGAGAGTAAAATGCTCTACGAATTGTGCATGTAAATTTATTTCTATTTTGACAACAGTTTTACATTTCTTCAAAATTGAACAAATTAAAAAAAAAAAATATATAACGTTTTTCTGTGTTTTATCAATAGATTATTTTTCTCTTTAAGTAGTACTTATACTATTAAGTAATTAAATTAATTAAATATAGGATTTGTGAAGAAAAGGGATAGGCTCAGAGTATAAGGATACTCTGAGCCTATCCCTTTTCTTAGTTAAGGAACTGGGTTATGTAGAAAATAATTAATAATTTTTGTGATTTTAATCCCTAATGTATATATATATATATTATTTGTTTATTTATTACATTTTTGAAGCCGAAATGACCAGAAGCACCATCTTCTGTTTAATAGTTATAAAATGTTCATGATATAAACTTACTATAAGGATTTACATGGTTCATTTAATGGCTATACAAATCTAACAATAAACACTTAAAATTCAATTTAAAACGGATATCCAAAATACGACTTCTAAATATTTCAATGTTGATTTTAGTGAAATCTTAATAAAAGTTTTAGCTCAAACTACAATCTTAAAATATCAATTTAAAAAATCTGATGTGGACACTAAATGTCTTCCTTTTACGCCTATTAAAGTATAAATCGGCGGCTCAGAAAGTGAGGATCACTTCAGGATGAAGATAGCATCTCAAAAGGAGCAACCGGCTTCCCACAGTACTTCGAGTATAGGAAGGAGTGTTGGACAAAAATCTGTTGTTTGTGGATTCTTATAGGTAATGCCATCCTGTTTATGAATATACCCCATAACATGGATCGGAAATGATTATTTGACAAATACAAGCCAAAAAAATGCCAGAAAGACAGCCCTTAGAAGAATATTTTGAAATTTTATGAGCAAAAATGATACGAATAATGTAAAGTCATTGTTTTTTAACCGAACAACCAAGTTGGATTATTTAAAACAAATAGTTATTTTACAAAACGATTTAACATTAAAATAAATTTAAAAAAATCACAATATAGTACATAAATATGCAAAGATCTTTTATAAAATTTAAAGTATTTATCAATATTAAATTTTGATCTTAGCATCGGCGTTATACAATTTATAATAATATTATTTAAACTGAATCAAAATAATTTTCGTTACTGCTCCTTTCAATATCCATACCATTACGGGACGATGAAAGTTCCTCTGGTTCTGCAATGTTCTTTTTCACCTCTCCATCAACTTTGACTTTCTTGCTAGTCACAGTTCGCTTTGTCGATGATACGAGCGTTACATATGTTAAGAACATTCTATGTAGATCAGCATTGGAACCAACTCTTAAGAATTTACGGGTGTGATGCAATTGTTGTGATGTAATGGGTGTTTATGACTTATTGTATATGCCTCTGACGAATATTCAGGCAATAGTCCGATTGGTAAGGAAAATTAAGCTATTATTTAATGACTATAGTGTGAGAAAGCAATCAATTTACTACAGAGCTTAACAATTTTTTTCCATTTTCTTTCTAATAAATCCAAGTTTAAGTATAAAGCTAGTGCTACTTTTCAGGGCTGAAATAATAAAATTACAAAAAAAAATGTGCTAAAACTAAACGCGCAAATTTGTAGGGATCTTTTTGGAATAATATCGAGAAATATGTTTTTAAAATAGATCATAACTACTTTATAGTGAATAATAAATTATTGCCCTCTTATAGGATTCCTATCGCATTTTATACCATTCACTTTCATTGTGTTATGCATTCTTTGTTATATGGCTTTTTTCCCCCTCTCATGAACTGAAAGGAAATCTAATTTTTACTTTCATTGCTCCCACGACCCCTTGGAATAAAAATAACACGGCCGAGATGGGTTCGACAGTCACTGATATCGCTATCTATACCCCTATTGATCCTTAGTGACGTATAATAGCTTTTGAACCTCAGCCCCTTCATCTCCCTGTTCCAACCCTGGATCAAATATAAATACTTCAAGGTTATAATTTAAAAAAAAACTTCCAAACCTACGTAACCCTCTAAATCAGAAAAGGGGTAGCCTCATTGTGACTATAAATGGATATACTGCTATAAAGGCTTTAAGTTTCTAAAAATTTGTAAAATACTCATTTGGATAAAATTATTGACAATTTTAAATCAGCTGCAAATTATGGTTTATTATTGCAAATTATGCTGCAATGTGGTTTATTATTTTCAAATCATTATACAGGGTGCCCCTAAAAAATGAATTACCCATAAAGATTTTATAGGAAATATAACGCTGAATTAAAAAGTTCGTAGGAGCGTGGATCAGCAAATGAAATCTTGACCAGTTTTTAGAACAAAAACACGGAAAAAAAACACGAAGAAATTGAAACGAAAAAGACGAAAAATACGTTTTTCAACAATGGATAAATAAAAAATAGATCGAAACTGACGTCATGGACAATTAAATTTGGCGTCGAATGGGCCGATAACAGCTCGATAGATTAAACACACAATCTTTGGGTTTGATCTATCGAGCTGCTGTTGGCCTCATTGGAAGCCAACAGCTTCGTCCAAAATCTTGTCCATGAAGTTTGTCTATGAAGTTTTGATTCGTTTTTTTTATGCAATGAATCATTTCTTCATCGTTTTCCAAAAATGTAAAAAAAAAAGTATTTTTTCGTTTTTTATTTTTTTGGCCTTAAAACTATTCTTGACTGAAACTTTTATGTTCAGCGTTATATGTTTTATAAAACCCTCAATGGTTATCCTTTTTTTTTTGGGAGACACCCGAAAAAAAAATTATAAAAAATGAACAATTATTTAAATTTAATATTTTTGTTTAATACTTTAATATTTTCCTCTATTTTCATGGATGTAGGAATGTGAAACCTCTAATCGGCCGCCATTTTGAAACAAACAAGGTTTAATACCTAGGTCATTCAGGGGCGACGTTTGACTTAAGCGCTAAATATAAAAAAAAAAAAAAAAAATCTGCCTTGTAGTATCGGAGAAAAGCCGCAGACGGATTTTTTAAATTCGATTTTGAGTTTAGATATCTTGAAACGAAATCTCAAATGCTTAGGGAAAAGACCACAATTTTTTTTTCTTGGACGAGTTCAAAGGCTCATTATTGAATATAATGAACCAGAAATGTGCGTTTCACCAAATTGGCTATTTTTCCATCTTGGTCAAATTATAAGAATTTTGAAAAATAAAATGGTAACAGATACCACCAAGCGTTGTATTGCAGTTTTTGAAAATTCTAATGTTAACACGGTTAGATGTATGAAAATTGCTAGAATAGAGGGCCGAACCTTCACTAGTACTTTTTATGATCATGATTTATTAATTATCATAAATAATCTAATATCCCAAAAAATTATAATGTGCAATAACAGGTGTAAATCAGAAGCAGAGAATATTTATTGCGGATATTTTGATAGGTTTATTGATGTAATGAATATAATTATTTGTGGGGTGTTATGTAGATTACGAACCATAGTTACTAGTTACACTTGATTTTTATTTGATTGAGTACACAATATTTAACTTTTATTTTATTTTCGTGAAACAGCAATGTAGTAGTTAATGAGTAAATTTTTAATATTTGTACTAACAACGTTTATACTTTCCACATATTCAAGATAAATAAAAATAAAAAATAAAATGTAAAAAATAACGATAACATAACATTAAATTAATAATATTAACTAAATAATTTACCAACAACAGTAAAAAAACTTCTAGCAACCCCACTATTTAAATTTAAAAATAGTTTAAAAACCAAAATTGAATTATCTACTTTTTGTAAATCAGATCAAGTTATAGCTATTATTACATTTCGCAGTCTATGGTCATTTTTTTTTTGTTGGCTTTAATTTTTTTATTTACACCTGTCAGTATTGACAGCTAGTGAATTTTCTGGCTAAAAAGTTGATATTGCGGCATGGTAGAGAGAATACCCAGCGGCAACTTTTCCTGTCATGATTATTATTATAGTTAAGCAAGACGATCCCTCATCCAGCTCCTTTTCAGTCTTCTACTAATGTTGTCAGGCATGTTGGTTGTCGCCATGTCTTGCATGAGTGAGTTAGGATGTCCTCGCAAGTTATCGTGAAGGCGTTTGAAATGGCCAAATTAAATTCTCAAATCATATAAATGATATGACGTTATTCGAAAAATTCAATACTTTACAACATTTATTATTTCTATAGCTTTACCTGATATCTAAAATATCTCTGCAAACATGAAATTAGTATTACATTTTTTTTTAAAGAATGTACTAACAACGTTTATACTTTCTGCATAGTCAAGATAAATAAAAATAAATAAAAATGTAAAACATAACGATAACATAACATTTAATTAATAATAATAACTAAATAATTTAGCAAGTTATGAAGTTTTTTAAATTTAGGCTTGATGTCCATGGTCCCGTTAAATTATTCTGTGAAATAGGTCAAATTTTAAAATCTGTTTGCTATAATTGTAGTGATAACATTTGTGTACTTTATATATGGAGGATTTTGTAAAAGGAAAAAATCCAAATTAGTTGATATCGTAAAACCAACACGTAATAATTTATGTTTATTTTACAGAAAAGATTAAAACTGCAAAAAAACAGACGTAAATCTTAATCTTAATTATTAGGTTTTTAAAAATATATTAATAAATTTTGTTAAAAAATATTTGATTAATGGATAATAATTTGGGAGTACGTCTATTTTATTAGCCTATTCACTCGCCAACTTGCACTTTGGCCGCGTGATGAGGTATTTTTAGTATGGTTCAGTCATTCATACTTTGTGGCAGTACAATTGGCCCGGATGGGGAAGCCTTCCTCAGGTCGCAGGGAACCATAAGCGATTCGGCTATGCCCTTTCCTCCAGTAGCGGATCCAGGTTTTAATTTCGGGGGCGGCAACACCGGGAGTTCTGGGATGAAGATACCTCATTACCCCCAGGAAATTTTGAAGGCTACTGATTAAAACTATGTTGTTTTTTTTACGTCATTTAAAGCAGTCAACTATAATCGTTAGAAATTCAGTTTTAAAGGTGTTATTTTTTCTTTAGTACCTAACAGGAACAATAATGTTTTTAGGGAGACAATTTTTATATTTTTTTATTGACATATGCTTACATTTAGTAGCTAAAGTATGTAGCTTTTAATTCATCATTTAGATAGACGCCATTTGGTATTTCATTATTCTTTATGCTATTAGAAATTGAGATAATTTTGGTATGACAGGATATCTTTACTTGTGTACTAAAATTTCTTACCTAAAGCAGAAATTAGGTCTATTCAACTTACATTGATACTCTCCTTTTACACGCGACACTCCCTATATATCCATCACTATATATCTAGTTAATATCCATCGTATCTGCACAATGTTACTTTTATTTATCTATAAATTATATATTAAATATGAAATTTTTTAGATAGTTTAAGCCCATTTCTATTTCTAATTTATGTAGATGAAGTGGCGGTCATCTGTAAAAGAAGACGTTCCTGGAGAGAAAAAACCTTGTCCAGTAGCTTTTCCTCTATTCTTATCGCTGATTCGGTTCAAAAGTAACAGCAGGCAGTGACTGAATAGTATGAAGAGCTTCGTCGAAAAGGGAAAAAGCAAAAGCAAGGTATTACAAGTAGGAAGGCAGATTGATGATGTACATATACACTGCAATGGAGAGGAATTGGAAGTGGTAACGGACTTTACCTACCTAGGAACAGTCATAGACATATCCGGGAAAGTGGACTTGGAACTATCTAACAGAATAAGCAAGACAAATGCAGTCTACTACCAGATTTGCAATATTGTTGTAGGAAAGCGAGAGGTGGCTGAGTACGTTAAGCTCCATATATTCAAATATGTGTACCTACCAATACTTCTGTACGGCGTTGAAAGCTGGATATTGACAAACAGGCAGGAGAACAGAGTCATTGCTGCTGAGATGAAATTTCTGCGAAGAACAGTCGGTAGGACTAGGAGGGACCATGTTCGCAACAAGAGTATACGGCAGGAACTGGGGGTCGCCCCATTGAAGGAGGTTCTGCAAACCCGCCAATCGAAATGGTTCGGCCATGTGGTTTTGGCTGGAGGAACATAGGGACCCATTGAAGACGATGGACTACGCTCCGGATGGTAGAAGATCTCGAGGACGCACAAGAAATATGTCATATCGATAGATTCTGCAGAGGAAGAGGCAAAGATCTCCGTCGGGCCAAAAATCTAGCAAGGAACAGAGAGGAGTGGAGTTCGGGGCTATGCACTCCCCTACGCTGAGAGGCACAAAAGGGAGAAGCGAAAGAAGAAGAAGAAGAAAATTTTTATTATAAGTTTGCGAATTGGCTATTATTATATTATAGTTTTTTCCCAATGCCTATGTAACAAATAGGGTAGCAAAAAAATGTCTTGACCTTTTTTTTTTTTTTTTTTTTTCAATTTTTGATTATATATAATTTTAACAGGGAATAATTTGGAGAAGAAATGCAAGCAATAAGATTCTCATTAAAGGAAGAATTTGTTTATATAGAATAAAGAAAGATGAAATTGAGCGGCCACTCGTGATTTTTTGAGATGTTTCTTCTCCAATGGATTGATTAGTATACTGTCTTCTGCCGTAAAGTTAGGCGGCATTGCTTGATAAATAAAGTATTTCTCTCCATTCTTAATTTATTCTCGAAAAATTCGCTAAAAAAACTGACTAAGTTCATAAAAAATAATAAAAGAAAATTTTACTTTAAGTATACTGACTAATTAACTAATCGACCTTTTAAATGCCATTTTTTGCTACCATGCTGCCGATAGACTTGACTTTCGTTCAGTTAACAGACATTGAAAGTCGACATAGTTGAGCGTAGGCAGATATCACCTTGTCGTGGATTATTAATTATTAATAATAATAAGCTAGCAGAAATCGCTCATGAAATTAATGTTAAGTATTTTATCTGTGTTAAAATATTATTTTATCTGTATGCATTAATAAATTATTTAGATAAGCATATACATATATTTGATATTTATGGTTTCAAGGCTGAGAGATTAAAGTCATAAAATACATTTTTTTAAGTATTTAATACCATTTATCATGCATATGGTTATTTGAAATACCTTTGGAATAAATAAAGAGACAATTAATTTTATTGAGATTTTTTTTTGTTGTTAATAGAATAATCTATTCTCTGAAAAATTACAAAATTATGGGTTCAATTGTTTTCACCTCTAATCTGACGATTTAATATATAAGGAGAAACGTATTATTATATTTCTCTGTAGGTTTATTTCTTCTTCCTTGGCTATGAATGAAAATTGCAAACTTCTAAGAAACCAGCCTCTTTTGTCCTGGATTGAAACCATCACAACTACGGTAGCCTTCAAATAGAGACCTTCATGACATTGAAAAAAGTAGTGCCCATGATTGAGCGATCAAAGTCTTCCATTTTGATGTGAATGGCATTTTATTGAAGTGGAAAATCGGTTCAAAAGACTTATCCGACGGATGAGTGAGTTTTAGTTTTAGAACCGTGCTTTTCTTTGACCGCAGATTAACATCTACCTTGTGCTACCTAGTAACAGGTTGCTTAGATTTTGGGAGTTTTTAACAAAGAGTGTATTGTGATTCTCATTTTACGGACAAATTTTAGTCCATTACAATTTTTAATCAATTAGTTAAGTCTGATCTGAATTTTTCCACTTATATATGAAGAAACATTTCTTCATTATAAATTATTTAAAACGAAAATATTAATTTTATATATATATATATATATATATATATATATATATATATATATTTAATTTTTGTTAACAGTAAATTATGTTTATTTACTTTCCAGACTTTGCCTCCCTCATTTTAATGTCATTACCACGAAAAAATCAAAATGTCAGAGATAAAGATTCGAAAAAAGTCCTGAGCTAAAGGTAACTCATTTTCGTCGTAAGATTTCTTTTACTTATAGACACTCAACAACAACAATTTATAACATTTTATTTAAATCTTTCTATTCGTTTATTGTTGTAATAGGTTTTTTAGGTATTAGGTATTAGGTTAGCCGATTTTGTTTTAGACATTCAGTCAATTTTTCATTAAAACTAACTTTTAGTAAGTTGCTAATTTTTGGTTTTCTTTGACATAGTTTATGCCATTATTCAAAAAAGTTTCATGAAATCTAGTCTATAATATAGTGTTGCAGTTTCAAGTATTTTTGTACCATTAATGTTATATATAATTAAGATTAATCAAGTCTTAAAAAAAAAGAAGGCTGTTGAAACTTACATTTTTTATGAGTCGCGTACCCTTATCATTTTCATTACCACGGCCTTTATTATCACGTTACCTTTTCAAATTATTTCATTTATTATAAATTAAAGTTTGACCACCATGTGATGTAAGAATATTCGCAGAAACAATATTATTTTCATTTTAGTTTGGCCGAGTAGAACACGCGGAAATATTATTACAAAGTTGACAACTCATGCACACGCAGGTATTATTAGCGCGGTAATGACATAAATTATGCGGTAATGTGGTACAACTACATTATTGATTGAAAATACATTGATTGCTTTTCTGAACTTAACATTTGTAATTCTAATTGTCTACTTAGTCTTTTAATTGTTTATTTATCCAAACTTATGATAAGAATGTCTTTACATTTAGGTGAATGTGCTAGATATAGAAGTATATTAATACTTTATCCTGACTTGTTTTTAAATTACCTTTAAGGTTGCAAACATTTTTTTTCTTTTACTTATAGGACACTCAACAACAAAAATTTAGTTTTAAATTATAACATTTTATTTAAATCTTTCTATTTGTTTATTGTTGTAATAGGGTTTAGCCGATTTTTTTAGAGCATTGAGTCAATTTTTCTTTAAAAACTAACTTTTAGTAAGTTTCTAATTTTGGTTTTCTTTGAAATAGATTATATCATTATTCAAAAAAGTTTCATGAAATCTAGTCTATACAGTGTTGCAGTTTAAAGTATTTTTGTACCGTTAATGTTATATATAATTGAGGCTTTTAATCAAGTCTTAAAAAAAATAAAGAAGGTTGTTAAAACTTACATTTTTTGTTATTTGTGTATACTTATGACTCTTAATCTAGTCTTAAAAAAAAAATTACCATAATCGAGCTCACATTGTCATTATCACACTGTTGAATTTTTTTAATTTGCCACGAAAAAAACACTTTTGATCTTGATAATTTGTTAAGATTAATAGCTCAGCATCAATAGAAGGTATAGGCACTTGGAAAATTTTAATTTATACAGTCAAAATCATTAAAAGTTTTATCACGAAAATTTCTCGTAATCACCCATATGTTTGTCGACACATCTAGCTCTCTGGATAAATCTATCGTAGACCTCTTGATTTTTTCTGCGCCGCCATTCTTCCGCCATTAACAAGCAATGGACCATAAATTCTTAGAATCTTGCGTTTTAGTGTCAAGAGATCACGCTCTGAATCCATAGTATTTTTTTATACAAAAGAGAAAACAAATAATTGTTAGGATATTGTTGGCATATTCTGAAATCAAAGCATTAAATCTCTAAAATACTAATAAATAACTAACCAGTCAACGTTTTTCCAATTTAGGCATCCATCATAAGGGCAGAAAAAGACAAAATTATATAAATGGAGGCCAAAGAGAGCACATCTCACATCAACTCCCTAATAAAGACCCATCAACTAGACACATCACATGATTCTAAGACATCTCAATACTATATTGGGTTAGGATTTTTATGTGATAAAAAATCCAAAATATATACATAAACTGTTATATTTTACATCAAATTGCTTCAAACGGACGGTCGAGGAGTCGAGTAAATTACAAAAATTTACTTTTGTAAAAATATATAAAACATGAAGATCCTAACCCTATTGATGAGCATGTCGATAGACTTGTGTTGAGATGTCTTGGAGTGTTGTACTTTCCCTGGTGGATGGGTCTTTTCTCCACTTATGTGATCTTGTCTGATGATGCCTGAATAGACAAAACGTTGAATGGTTAGTTATTTAACTGGTATTTTAGATGCTTAAGGCTTTCCGTTATTCCGATTCTATCCTAACAATTAGTTTTTCGTGGAATAACATGGAATCCCTTAGCGGTTATATAGAATGTTACTCCTTATCAATGAGCGAAAATTAATTGTGGATTTATTTATCATATTTATATATGATCTTTTCAACCGCTAGAATCATCTAAACCTTAATTACGTAATAATTGAGAACGCATTGCAGATGTGGTATTTGTAAAAGTTAATAGAAATTTGCACCCGGAAACATTTTCTGATTTACCCTTTTATATTTTTTGTGAAGTTTCATTAATAAAATTTATAAAAAAAAAAAAAAAAATTACTCTACAGGCTTTGGCAAGAAAAAAAAGGTTTTAATTAACACATTTCAATTAATACGCTATGTAAGATTTATTGAGCGAAAATTTATTATGAAATTAATTTAATATGATTTTATGTCTGGTTTAGTAGAAATATGTTATTTTTAAGTGTATTAGGAAGTATCAATAAAAAAAAAATACTGAGATTAGAGCTGTCCATCAAGTCTTAAATCAATCAAGTTTTATCGAGATCACTATCTCTGTGTTTAGTGTTGATAGTCTGGTATAATTTAAGTCCTGCGTATTTTGTTATGCTGTATAGCAGGGGTGTCAAATACTTGGCCACCAAGGTGATTTTTTGTGGCCCACAGTGTTCTGAAATGAAGTGGAAATATGTTATAATTACCTGTCCATATTCCAAAATCCTCACTTAAAAATATCATTTTATGGAAATTTGTAAATGTGATGTGGCCCGGACCTTAATTGAGTCTGACATGACTGCTTGTCTATGGCTTGACTCTGTGGTTTTTGAATTATGATTTTCAATAAATACATTTTACACTTAAGTTGATACGGGAACATAGAAATTCCATAGAATGCATTACATAGAAATGCGTTCGTTGGTATGAAACGAGGCTGTAGTTCTGACTATAATTTATTTATTTATTATAATTTATTATATTATATTTATTTATTTAATTGTATAAATATATAATTTATTTATTTATTTATTATAAAAGTATCTGAAGGTAACCACTTAATAAAGGGTTGGAACGCCCCATGAGGCTTTCCCGATTCCAGAGCCGATCCACGGCTGATAGAATAAATAATTATTTGCCACAGCCGGATTCGGATACAGACCAGAAGTTTATAGTCCAGAGCTTCTCCACTCCCAGTTCCCACTTCTCAAGTTTTGATGAAAAGTTTTTGTTGACTCAAGCAGGCGCGCCAGTTATACCATTCCGCATTACTACTAGTCCAGACTCTACTTACACTAACAAACTATAATTGGACTACTACTTTCTTGTTTTTACGAACTTGATATTTTGTATCTTTGCATTGACAGTTCTGTTTGGCGATTGGTAGTTTTGAAATTAATTTTTGTGTTTTAATTGCGTTAAAGTTTCAACAATGCCTCAAATGTGTACCCTTCATCATTACCTAAAGTATTATTTCATAATCTGTTTTTAAATTTCACGATATAAAGTTGTCCAAAGTTCTTTTTCCTCAAAGTTTCACATATTTTATCCATTCTGGGCTGAGAATTCTTTGTGCCCAAAGAATTAATCGTTATAATAGACGTAGTTGTCATTGCACTTTAGCATTGCTGGTCTCTTTATGTTTTATATTTCGCTCTGTCTTATATTTAGAACTATGATAATTGATTATATCTTTTAATATTGTTTATAACTGATCAAAAATTGATTTTTGGAACTCAATGCCACCATATGCTAGGTATCTTCCCTAGGCTCCTAGATACAGGATATAGCTATGCTGGCTATATACTAAGCCTCTAGTTATATATGTATATAACAGTGTTATAGAGGGCTATGAAACGAATTTAGAATCCTGAACACCTTGATGACCTTCGATAGGGTGCTATCATTATTTTCGGAAAAACACAACAAAAAGAATTTTGAAAGAGATTTATTTAAGAGTAAAGCTGTCTCCATATAGTTTTTTATTGTACTCCTAAAATTATTAAACTCCTAAAATAAATAAATAAATTTATAATACACTTTTTTGTTTCTTGTTTTATTCATCATATCCAAAATAAACCTAAGATCGATCTCTATTGTTGGTAAAATATTGTTATCATTTTTTAGTATTTATGCTTTAAAATTAAATGCATTAATGGGGCTACAAATTAACAATTTATGACTGTTCTCTTGTGGCCCTTTGAAATTCAGGATTTTATGTTTACTTCGTTACCCGTGTATAACACTGGTATGTTAATTTTGTTATGTATACATAATTTTCCAAAATAAATTTTATATTCTTGGAGGTATATTGACAAATTTTATGCGATATGCAAATTTTTATTAGATATGCCTAAACTAGGTATCCAGTGCATTTCATTAATAAAAGTTTATGTTGCGACCAATTAACCCTTAATGTTAGTTGTTATTATTGTTTAATGCTGCATTTATATGCTATTGAAAATGAGTTTATGTTTAAATATATGGCCAAAAAGCCATCGCCACTACAAACACGGAGGATGTATTAAATGTACTGAACAAAATCGTGCTCAATTATTTTAAATATATTGCATAAGCTCTTCTTCATTGTTTATAATATCGTCCTTTGATTCGCTGATACCTCACACGAATAGCTTGCACAGTGCCTTACCGTTCATAGCCACCGGTTTCTTCAACCATCAATAACGAACTACCACCACGTAACGTGTAGGGTATAGAGAAGGGATATTACGAATGCTCTTAGTTATCATCCGGAGAATGAGATCGGGTCATTTGCTGTGCATGTGAAAGTTGCTGTTGCTATGAGTGTTAACATTGAGCCATCAATTATTGTCGGGTGAAAACTGGCTGTGCATGATAGGCTTTCTAGTTCCTCGGGAGATTAGTACATCATATAATCACTTGTCAGCCCTAGTAATGAGATTACAATGCTGGAGGTAGGCACTGTTTGTTTCTTCTTGAACGGAATGTTGTATTTTTTAAAAGTTGTTATATTTATATAATTATAATCTATATTAAATAAATAATCTTTATCCGTGTTACGCATTTTCTTCAATTACCTGTGAACTCCAATCATCATGCGTTATAATTTTTAAAATCTATTTTTATTTAATGAGTTCAAAATTTCATAAAAATCTGTCAATTCTGATGAGAATTTTCAAAGAGTTTGGTATTATACCAGAGTTTTTAGTTAAAATAAAAACATTTTCTTATATATTTTATCTTACAAACTTCTGGCTCGTATGCTCTTCTTGGTTTTTTATTTTCACTAATAATCATGGACAAAATGGAGTTCGATTAGAGGTTTCATAGGTCCATATTTCGATTATTAATATAAAAAATAATAGAGAAATAAAACATAAAGAAAAATATAAAGAGCTTTGAAATCATTATAACACTACATTTTTTTTCAGTTGTAAAAAAAATAATAGAAAAAACAAAAATTAATAAAAATCCAAATTATTATTTTTTAAAAGTCTTGCTGTATGTTATGATTCCGGAGCAGTTTTAATAATGTTAATAATAACAAATTTAACAAATAAATAATAACAGTAAACCCTTCTTTAATAATTTGCAGCGTTTTATTTTCAATAGTTTTATTTCGTAATAATTTTCATCGAATAGAATTTTGTGTATTGTTATAATAAAAACTCTTGATAATTTGATATGATTTTTGCTGTTGTTCAACTCCTTTTATGTACTATAGAAGAAAGGATCAATTGTCCTATAGGTTGCCAACCTATTCTAGTAAGAGTAAGAAGGTCTATATTTATTCCGTGGGTTCCGCACGATATAAAAGTCTTGCTATGAGTTTGTGAGGCTTGAAATGCACGCGTTTCTAATAAGCTCATATGGTAGTGCTTCTTACATATCCCTATCTTTATTCTGATATTCCTGCTGTAATTTTTCTATCATATAAATATTATAGAAAGAAAATTTAAATCAATTTTTTTTCTCAGATATCAACGAAGAACAAAATTAATAGAATTCATTTCTCGCAGAACAAATTCATTTATTTGGTCATCAAATTGGGTAAATGTGATTTTTGTACACTATTCAATTTTATCTAATTGAACATTTCTTATACTGTCATATTTATTTCTTATCACATTATTTATATTTATAGTATATGATCTTAGGATCTTTGCCACATTATATTTGTGGTTGTTTAATTAGAAATGCATGTAGAAGGTGATGTGATTGATTTCATGATTTCTTTTTAAAATTTACTTGTTTGTTACATTTTAAAGTAGAACATACAAATACCAACCATGTTAAATAAGGTATCAAGACATGTTAAATATGGAAGTGACTTATGGAGAAATGATTATTACAATAGCAGATAATTGCATAAAGTTCGGTTGACCATTTTTCTTTCTAACCTCGTGGAGGATTGTATTGGTAAGTAGAATTACTGTATAGTGAATATGGAGCTGATTCTTAAAATACTTGCTTTTATTCAAAACTAATTTTTCTCTGTAGGGTATATAATGATTATTTTCAATAATAATGGGCACTATATTGTTCTATATTGTTCAACTATGCACTATCAGTAGCCAGGATTTCGTTTAAGAGAGAAACCCACCGGATAAGGGGCTCTATCTATGCTTGGTTATATTATTTATAAAATAACATTCAAGTAGATTTATGCGATTTTTGTTTACAGATAATAAAAAGTAAAAGTATTTTGTAATTTAGAAGGAGTGGGGGAGGTCCTGATCTCCTGTTTCTCCTCCTGGCTAGGCCAATGTCTAACATACATACTAAAAATCTTATTGTACATGAATTACCAAACCGTTCTATGTAATTCTTTAGCTTTTTACATCATACCTAATTAGGACTGATCGTAAATTGGAAGTTCCGAGCCTCTGCTTTGTAAATATTTAAATAGACGGAATCGTTGAGTAGTTTCTTGTCCTTTTAATCTTGTATGAAGATTTCGTGTTGCATTCTAGGTATAGTAATGAGTTATGCATTGCCCTATAATAATGAATTGTTTATTATCAAACGATACTGCTTATTATTAATCATCAGACTTGTCGAATCGGTAACTGCAGGCTGAGGAAATGAATGTCTCGATTATGAATATCACAATTTTTAACCTTGTTTGTCATTTTAAGATCGCGAAACGTGTTTATTTAAACTTTTATGTCAAAAAGGTGTTTTGTTTTGTTTTTGTGTGTGTTTTTTGTCGATTCCGTATATCTTGTTTGAATTTGAAGCACAGCGCTGACAAGATTGAGAATACCTTGAGATGACAGTGCAGTGGATGGAATCACAGCTGGCTTGATTTCTCTACGACAGCGTGAGACGATTAGGAACGTGTTAAGGAACACGAGGCTTGGCTGTCCGAACCCCTCGCTCTTGATCAACCGTAGATCATTTTTCAAAGTTGGCCGGGACTATATGACAAGGCCAGGCCAATTGGTTTTCGGCTCACCTCGTAGCGATCAGCAAGGATATCCTGTCTGTCAAGCTGAGTGCTTCATCCAAGCTTATCTCGGCAATTAGTTAGCTATTTTACTCAGGGCAGCCATTGAATGTATCATAAACGAATTGTATGTAACTCTGAAAGCTATGATTTGTTGGGTAGGCGAGGTCAAAAGTAAGCAATTTTGTTATTTTGTAATATTTAGAACAATTGGCCATAAATTTCTCCAATATTTTTCATGAAGTTAATACATTACGATATTCACTAAATCCTGTCCAAGAGCCGGTTCTAATGGATAATTATCGACAGTGACATCACTAAAATCCTTTTCTAAACCCTTCAATTGTGAACTTTTACCTTATACGATGGACCAATTGAATCGGTATGTGTTGGGTACTGGTTTGTAAAACATTCCATCGTTGCCTTCATGATACAAATAATTAATTTTGAAAACATAAAACCGAAAAGAATCCTAAGTATGGAGTACCTCTAGTATCTTTACGAAAACAAAGTTACCTTTATGGAGCAAGGGAGAGCCTATTTAGCATCTAAAAGCACACGCATGGCGGCGTACTTTTGCCCCACTGACCTTGCGAACTTTAACGCCATTTTGGCCATTACGTTTTTCATGGTTCAACAGATTCTTGTATTATGTAAACATCCGGAGTTTGTTTGATGAATTAAAAAGTGAAGTGCATCACTATCAATAGAAACAATTATGAAAACGAAAGCTAGAGTCTATTTCACAAAATGGTTAGATGAATTTTTGGATATATTATACCGAAACTGTTAAATAGTAATTTATCTTATTTTTGTGGCTCCTAGCTAATGTAACAGCATAGAATTCCGTTTCACTACTGGCTCTGATTCATCACACAGAAAGACTGCTAGCGGACACATGAAAAATGTTTCATTTTCAAAACACAACTGCTTACCTTTTCTGGTACTTTTAGCCCCAACATACCCTATATGAAAATAAGAACTACTGTGGTGAGTTTTATTTTGCAATACCGCCTCCTTAGTCCAGCCGACGGCATTTTGGGAAGCTGAATTCGAATTTGAAGTTTGCAAACAAAATTTCTCAGCATGTACGGGAGATAACACGCAAATTTACTAATTTTTCGTACATTTCTTTTTTTTTTTTTTGCTTTTTCGCTTATAATTTCAAAGTTATATGCGGTAACGAAGAAATTATTATCCCTTTCAAAGTATACTAAATTTACCACAATTTGAGTTCAAGCATAGATCTGTAGCTTCAATCGTTCCCGAGACACATCACATCAAAAATGGGTAATTTTTTTCCTAAAAGCCATTTTACTGATTTTGGAAAACAATATTTTACCTCATGATAATCTAGTACAAAAAACTATTTTTTGGAAAATGGACATGACTGGCTTTGAAATTCTAGGCCTCATATATAAAATTGTTTATCGATTAATGTGGATATTGGGTGGATTAATGTGAGGTCTAAATCATCTCTGCATCTGTTATCTATGACAAATTTATTTTAAAATGTTACACCCCGTCTCAAGTAACTATGATCTTTCAGTGTTAATCCAATTGAAAATTGCATATCTCGAAATAAATCCTCGAGACATTATCTACTGCGGAGAGCTAGCCGACATCTCTAAGTGAAGGATTGAAATCTGAGAATAAGTACACAGCTTCATAAAGCTCATTCAATGAAATTATAAGTATGCTGGTGGACTTAGTTTGCTGCAAGTTAGACAGAGTTTGAGGTAAGTTAAGTTTGAAAAATGTTGCATGTGCTAAGCCGATTACATATTTCTGGGGTTTGGAGTTATAGTTTACTTCCTCTTGGTCTGTAGTGAATCAAAGCCAACACAACTTAATTAATTAAAGTTTTCAGCTTATTCCCAGAACATCACCCCGTTTTTAATTTAGTTTTCTCAAGCAATATTTAAAATTTTATTTTCACAGTAAGGATTGTGGTACTTTTTATAAAAATTAACTATCCACTCTTCTGGATACTTGACTCCAAGTATGCGCTCTCCCGCTCTCCCCACCACTTTTTCTTTATATATATAAGGTCCGTATTTATTCGATATTCGGTAATTTGATAAGTCAGAAAATTGTAAGAAATTAAAAGTAGTGAAACTATATCATTAACTATATTAATTATTTTATAAATAAAAGTTTTTCTTACTACTGCTAATCAGATTTATTAACTTAAGTTTCTAATTATTTTAGTTTTCACGAAAAATTGGAATTAAAAAAAAATTTATTTAGTGAAATGTACTTTAATTTTAGCAAGACTTCTTGAAGGAATGGTGAAAATGAATTGAATAAACGATTAAATGATATTGAGTTTTTTTTTTATTTATTGAGTTTTTTTTTATATGGATCTATTTTATTTTGAATGATCTCTGTTTATAATTTTGTACCTCAGAGGCCAACTTAGGGTAATCTTAAGTTCGATTTTATTATCTCATTTTCATTATTGTAGCCATATTTGAATTTGAGAGTGAAGTATCGTAAGCCATCTAAAAGGGTAATATAATACACAATACTTCAAATATGAAGATTGATCCCTATCAACAAGGAATACAGTGCGATCTGAAAGTTCTCTTTGCATTCCTGTAAAACTTTGAAATGCTAATCTCGATAGTTTACTGTATTGCTTGCTGTTGATAGTGGCCAATGAAAATAGTATTTGAAGTGTTGCATATTTTATTACTCTTGTTACTAATTTACGATACCTCATCTTCGGGAAATATGGCCAGAATAATGAAAATACTTAATACTATCAAAAGCGGCAAAATTGGACTTAGATTGTTTAACACTGACATACCGAATTTTACCTCAAAATGACTCAGATTTTCTCATTAGGTTTTTAAGCATCTGATTATATTTTATCATGATCTTTGTACGGGTCATCAATCCGATTATTGCATCAGGAATAATTTTTTATTGTCGTTTGCGAATCTCTTAAAAGTTCTATTGATTTACTTTACTTCTCGGGAAATCCGCTCACGGCTTAAATATAAAATTACTTCCCGCACACTCATCGATTCAACTGAATTCATTTTACCACACTTCAATAGATTCATTTATTATTTTACGAAGGCCGCTGCAGAGCGTGATTCATGACAGTAGCGAACAGCTAAAACCCAGAATGGAAGAGCCTAATGGAAACAGCATTCCAGCTAGGTGTACGCAATGGTTTTCCTTTGTCTTCCCAAGTGCCGTTAGCTTCTGATGAAATTATTCTGCAGTAAAAGGAAGTGCTGTTAGGTCCAGCCGACTCAGAAGTTACAGATATAGTCTGCCACCTGAGCAGTACGGAATCGTTCTTGACAGTAATAGCCTTTTGTTGCCCGGTGTCGTATACATTGCGGATTTGTAATTTCAAGTAGCCTTACATCCATTTTTAATCAGATAAATGGAACAATGCAATCGATTAATCAATCGATATAAAAATAGATATAATTATTGTGGATCGGCAGTCAAATTGAATGGGAATACTCTTATTAATAATTAAGATGAAGATTAATAATTAACGAGGCTCAACATTCTTACAACAAAAAAGATGAAGCTCAATTATTACTGAATGTTGGTTAGCCTCACAGCCTAAATAGTTCCTCGTTTGCCCACGCATTATTAGCAAAATTTTACATGTGCTAGGAATCAAACCATTGCCATTATAATTAAAAATCTGGTGGTTTAGAGCAGTGCTGACGAAATCACTTTTTAATTAGGGATTGATAAATTATTTGCCACTTCTATAATTTTGTTTTTATTGAAAACTAGTTTCGAATGTTATATATTCTTCAGTTCAAGGCTTAAATGGATTTTACCAAGCAGAAAAGTTTGTACTGCTTTTGTTCTCGCACTGAACTAACAATGTGTAATTATTCAGTTTGATATAATCTATTTAAACCTTGAACTGAAGATGAATCTATAACAATCGAAACTAGTTTTCAATCAAAAACAAAATTATAGAAGTGGCAAATAATTTATCAATTCCTAATTAGATAGATCCTTGTACACTATCATGCGGATGTCAACATCACTTTTTATTTCAATTATAATAATTATTGATCACCTTCAAATTACTTCGCCCAAAATCCTTCATGGGTTGGAGAGTGTGTAAGGCATATTTTTATCTGAATTAATTTTAGATTTTCTGTATTCCCAATTGCCAAAATATCGAGAAATTTATTTCATAATATATTTCGTCTTTTAAAATGATTTAGGGTTCCTATTTTTTGTAATTTAGTCTAGGTTTGGGTATCGGACAAACTTTTAAAATCAAATTATCTTTGAATAACCATTAAAATGACATTATGTAGATATGAATTTAATGAGCACAAACCTAAATATGTATGTAAAAAAATTTACTGGCTCGATTATTCTTATTATGGGGACCCGGATAAATTAAATAACCAGAAGCTGGATGCTACGTCTTTTTTTTTTTTTTTTTCTCGTCATAAATACCGAGAAAGAGAGCAAAATTGATTTCTGATTAAATATTATCACATCATATTATATAATTTTATTAAAAATCAACCTGTGTTTAAAACGTGCAACAAATATTTTTTTCCGTGCATTCAGACTATCTCATTTTGTTTAAAATACATTTAGGATATCAAGCAGCTCCTTTTTATTCGTTTTTTTTATTTTTTAATTCCATAAATCGTGTAAGTATAGGTGCTTAAATATGAAACTATAAATTCTATTCGATTTATGCTAGTTCTTGCCACATTTTTTGAAGTATTACTTGTTAGTTAATTTTCAAAGTTATTCAGAAAAATAATAACTTTTGTATCAGCGTGCATGAGTAGCAGAATATTCATGACTGAATAATTATGGGGTATAATTTATTCATTTTTTTTCTTTTCATTCATTTTGAATTACGAAACGGATAATCTAAAATACTTTCAATTGACGCTATAAATTGAAGTTATAAATGATAAAATTCCATCCTAAATGACTGGTTCCTTAATTTTTGAACTGTTTTTTTTCTTTTCATCGTAGTTAATTCTTGAAATGTTAATTTTTATGAACTATTTTTTTTTTTTTTTGGAAGTTAATGAAGGTTTTTAATATGAGGTCCATAATTCAAGTTCATAAGTCAACATACATTTTTTTGTAGCAGATAGCAGATTTACATTGAATTTAATACGTCTCGTTTATAGCATAAACTATTGTAATTTAATCGTTGTAATTTGTACAATATAATTTAATCCATACAGACTATAAATAATATATATGTGTATATATTCATTATATATTTTTAATGCTGTTAATTATTTCCAGTTGATATAGGTAGATTATCAAAACACAGTCTCGATTCTTATATATTATTTTATTTCATTGAGAGTAACTACGTATATCAACTGGAAATAAATTAGTCTACCCACAGTTTCGAATATAATGCTGTTAATTATTTATTTCAGTATTTGACAAATAGCGAATATAATTTCTTCTTTGATCAATAGACATTTAAAATAAATTATGAATAGTGATATGAGTTAAACTGGTTTTGGCTATGTGGAACGGTGATTTATAAAGTTATTTAGCACTAATCTGAAAATATGACCAAACCTCTAGACCTTGGTCCTGACAAATAAGCAGCCCAAATATGTGACCAAGACCCCTCGACTTGATTGATGGAGTTATACCTGTAGGCTAGTTTGAAATGGAGGGTCAAAGGGCGCAGGCGTCGTCGAAATGGATATTGTCTAAGGTTAATAGGCTTTAATGGGATCCCGCCTTTGCGGCGTTGCTCAATTTGCATGGGTTCGACAGATTGGAGGCAACAGAATGCGTAGCTATTATATCTGTATCACTTAGTCCTACGGTCCCGATGAAATGGTATACATAGTAATAGTTTGTTTTTGAATAATATTGGCATATGTATTTAATTATTTTTGTTCCTAGTGCATGATACCAAATCTGAAACGGCGCGCATTGGTTAAAAAACGGCCTTTTTGCGAAAAAAACTAACCTCTCATCTTGTTTTTAGCTAAATAACACAACAGGAGGGTTTTTTAAATGTATTTTTTCAATGTAATAGACCCCGATTCAATAGGAGTTAAAGATTTCAATATATACTTTAAAATATATGGAAAATAATTGGTTAAATAAATGGGAAACTTGTAAAAAAAAATATATGAATAATAATGAAACGTAATTTTACTAAAAAATAATTATTTAAAAACTTTTGACATAGCATTAATACTTATTTTTATATTTAATATAAATTAAATACAAATAAAACGTGCAATATAACAAAAATATTAATATTCTAAAATATTAATAACACTATCAATCAACCGCAACTATATTATTCAGATTTTCTCGTAGATTAAGAATTCTCATTTTTTGTTTTTTTCTTAATTTGTTAATAAAAGCATAGTATGTCACTAGAAGCGTGTTGATGGCATCATCATTGGTAGGGACCGTCCTCAACTTTCGGAAATTTTCAACCTGTCGATACTCTGGATATTTTTTTCACTATCTTCCTGGGTTTCTTCTGTGAGCATCCCAATAGGCTGAATAGCTGCTGAAGTTATAGTGCTACCACACAAGAATCTCGTGGACAGTATTACGGCATATTATACCAACCATACAGTTGTACATATAAATATTCAGCAGTTTCATAGCAATAACATTATGAAATGAAATGCCGATTTTTTTTTTAATGTTTCTGAGATAAATTTGAGGTGATAAAATTGAAATTTATAATCAGTTCACCAAAAAGCATGCATGATTAGATTTTTAGAACTTAGAACCAAAATTGTCCACCCTCTTTTTGGCCCCCATTTGACTGGACTACACTGTGTCTCCTAATTTCTACTCAATGCGTCCGCGTTTTGAGTTTGAAATTAAGTTCGCTTCAAAACGGAACGGCCAAACCTAAAAGATTTTTGAATAAAAATTGTAGGTGATATAATCTTGTTTAATTTAAAATGGATATTAGGAGCTATTCGAATTAGTGGTTTCAAGTTGTGAGTAAAAAAGTAAATAAAACACTTTTTTATACTTACAGAAAAAAATTGAGTTAGAAATGTTGAAATTCGTAATCAGCACCGTAATAAACATAAATCAGCAAATTTGAACTTCTCCAAAACTTTCCACCGAGAACCGTTTCTGGAAACGTTCAGTCAAAACAATGCTTTCAAAAATTAAAATCGAAATATCTACAAAGTTCGCAGATTTACGTCGGTAGATACTTATTCCTCACGTAAATAGAAGCCTAATAGGTTAAGAGAAACAAGTTAGAACACTCCACTCGGGCGCCCTCAAAAGATGCACACTTTAAAAAAAAGCTATTTAAAAAAAAAGTACAAAAATAAAAATAAAAAAAAACCTTCAATCACTCATAAGTGTCATATATGTCAAATAGATGTACCAACTATGTCATTGAATATTAATTGATAAATTATAAGAAATGAACTGATTAAGAATTTTTACATCAAATTTCATGCTTCAGAGTACGATTTATGATAGCTACGAGTTTGAGCTAACTCAAATACAACTGTAAAAATGCCATTACCCTCCGTAAATCTGGGAATGGGATCATAAACTATTCTAAAATGATGGAATATATTTGAATCAAAATTTTAAGAGGGTTGCGATTCAGAGTTTTTTTTTCCACCATTGTGATCGTGGAAAAACCAAAATCTGATTAAATTTGAAAGTGTAATTTTATTTCGCCTTATATTTCATCTTTTTTTTTTTTTTTTGCAATTTACAAAAATCGCCTAAAAAAACATCAACATATTCATGAAATAGGACCTTTCTGGATTATAACTATGCAGTTACATTTTGCCCGAAGTTTTCCCTTTTTGAATAATTGCTATTTCAACTATTTTTTATTATTTACTGTATCAATTAAAACTTAGATTAAACCTTATTTTTGGTTTGTTTACACCATAATTGCTGTAGAACAACCAAAATTATATTTGAAAATGAAATTTTTTCAATAAAAAATTCATATTTCAAATAAATTATCCACACATTAATATTATTTTATTCTCTAATTGTGGTATGTTTTATAGTTAACTTAGTTATAAATTGGATACCAAAAGATCACAAAATTTTTTTTTTTTTTATTCTCATGGAAATGCATTATTGTAGTTATAGAATTGCATTATTTTTAACGTAAAAAGAAACTAATAAATTTCTATATCAAGTAATCAGATCTGTAAAAACCTGTATAAAACAACAGGAAAAAACTTACCTCAGTGGAAATCACGTTGCCAATGAAAGAGGGTATGAGTCGATTCAAGTACAGGTATGATCAAGATAAAACCAATTATAATAAGTAGAAATATTAATAGATCCTATTCATTTTTCCTCCATGTTAGCAGATAACATATAAAACGGGAAAAAAATGAAGAGGAAAACTAATAATAATAATTATGAAATAATAATGGAGGATAAAAATGTTCTAAATTGGACTATATTCAAGAGTTGCTTGAATATTAATAATTATATAAATGAAAAAAGGTCAGCACATACATGTATGTAAGTGTTTAAAAAAATTGTAGTATATAATTAGAAAAAAAAATCCAATAAATTAGTTGACATTATTATATTTGTTTTCTCAGATTGAAAATGGTAAATGCCGAAACGTCTCGTATAACTTTAGGATGGGGTTGACCTTATCCTGATGTACAATAAAATAATTTTGAATACCCTCTGCTGGCAAATTAATGAAGGAAATCCATTTTAAAAATATTTTTTCCCATTTTTTCTTACGATCTTAACCAAAGTTTTCTTTTTGGTTTAATTTACTAAAGCATTTTTGAGGTTATATGAAAAAAAAAAAAATTAAGATAATTGGTTTTAGTTTTAGCAAATGATAACTTTTAAAAATACAACGACCTATCACCTTCATTGATATAACAAAGGTTCTGTTATTTGACTATTTTTGTTAGTCAACATTACTATTTAAGCCATTTCGACAAATTTATTTTAAAGAATAGCACTGCATAATAATAATAATAAAGTAAGAATAACAATTTGGATAACAAATGATAAAAAATTGCATTTTCAGAATTTAAAAAAATTATTATTTTGGGGGACTGATAAGAAATGCACCTTTGTAGGGTATTAACAAAACTCCCACATACTGACTAAGACCTTCCAATAGTCAACCAACGCATAAAGAAAATTCACCAACGTTTTTATAATAACCTATAGTGACATCCCAACAGATTTATCCAGGAAATGGCACCTGTTGACATCCCCATCAATACGAGAAGGAGAGTAAAGTGCTGCTGGATGAGAGGCCTCTTTCCGTGACCAAAGTATTATTGTCCATACCTGACATGCCACCATTTTTCAAATCGCGACAAATTTAAATTAAGAATTTACGTTAAAAAAACTGTATTTTTCGTATTCATGTCTAGACTTATGTAAAAATCAGACGATGAAGTATGGTGAGGTCCAAAATTACCTATTTTAATTTCGGGTTATTTGACTGATCCTTATAAATATTAATTGCTACAAATTAAATTATACGGAATTTTGCACCCATGATTGTTTTAAGAGACGGTTAAACTATATTACTATTTCAAAATAAAACCGTTAACAGAAGTTTATTGCTTTTAGCTTTTTTAATTATAAGGTAGTGGAACGTTTTTTGTTTTATTTTTCATGACCTAGGACAGTGATTTATGTAGTTGTTCTAACAATAATTATACCTATTTCATTTTGCTTAATGTACTTGTAAGTTTATCGTAATAAAAAAATAGGATTACGAAATGTGAAACTGGCATCTAAATATTAAATGTGCATTTATAGCTTAATACGGTTCATAGCCCATACTGCAAACAAATTAATTTATCTTAAAACGAATATGATAATTATTTTTTTATATTATTATATTTTCAGGATAATAAACTTTTTAAAATTTACTTCCTTTCCTAACTATGTTCATTATTAAATCCTATTTTCCAGTCTGTAAACAAAAATTATTGTACATTTATTTTATCAATTCCTCAAACATCCATAAATCCATATAACTATTATTTAATAAAATCATATTACAAAAGTATATAACATAATAAAAGGTAAAAATATACTTCATTATACAAACAGCAAATAATTGAAATAATTTAGAAATGGCCAAATCAAGAATTAGAAAGGCATACTTAATTGCCTTATTCGGTAATATATAATTAGATTCCACGCCGTAATTAATTAAAAACCATTCTTATTAAGGAACTACTTAATTTTCACATAAGAAAGATCTTATTTGTCTAAAAAATTAACTATGCACCGTGCTCAATGTTGTTTTGTTAACTTGAATTTCTCTAATAAAAATTTCATAATCAAATTGTCGTTTAAATCTGCTATTTAAAATATCTTCTTAATTTTCCATTTTTTATAAGTACTCTTTTTATAATATTATTAATATTTATATCTATTTATCTTACTTATTTAAACATTTAATTTATTTAGAATGTCGGTCCAGTGCTGCCTATATCCTTCAATACCATCAAATAAAAGATTTAATACCAAATAAAATAAAAGATTCAATACCAACTCTTAATAAAAAGAGTATGTCTATCTAATTATTACTTGGCCATTTTAAATTATTTTATTTATTTGTTTTTTATATAACGAAGTATGTTTTTTCCTTTTATTGTGTTGTATACTTTTGTAATATGATTTTATTAAATTTACTTTATATGGGTTTATGAATGTTTGTGGAAGAGATAAAATTAATGCACAGAATTTGGCCGGGAAATGGGTAAAATGGATCCGAAACGCTGCCTAGTGCGATTCAATTAAGAACATAGATAAGAAAGGAAGTAAAGTTTAAAAGGGTTATTTGCCTGAATAACGATATAAAAAAATTTCACACCCTTTTGTATAAATTTTTAATGAATATATAAAAAAATATTTTCTTTAAACTCAATATATTATACCATTATGGTAATTCTTTTTTATTAGGTCCTATTTTTATTCATAAATGATTTATTTAATCGTATTAAAAAAAAAAATTTGTTGATTCAATTAGAATGTTAAGTTATTTTATGACAATCTATTAATGGAAGCCTATATATGGAATAAATGAAAGTAAATATAACCTAGATAAGCGGATTCGCAAACGAGCTAAAATTGTATTCTTTTAGTGCCGGGTTTGCGTTGGAACTACGAGATTTACGACCTTAGCTGTGTAAGATAAAGTGAAGTTTTCGGAACGATTTCGTGTACCAGTAACACGAACTAAGTGTTGGTATATATCTTTTCTGACGCCCAAATCTTGCTACACTCGGTTCCGACGTAACGAAAATGATTTAATTCTATTTTTTTTTCCTTAACAGCTCATGGTTTAAATATTATAAAATATCAAGTTGATATTTCAAAATATCAGTAGGGTAAAAAAAAAGAAGATATATTTGGCGATTTTTTTTTCTTCGTTTGTAAATGCCTCATTATTTTTAATGTGTAAATCACGAATGTTATGAATATTTGTTTGGAAATAATTTATTGAATGCGCTGCGTCAAATTACAGTCAAAACAACTTAAACGTAAAAATATATGATATAAAATGTAATAGGCTATTTACTATTATCCTCAATTTGTAAACAGTAGAAGCGAACTAAATAATTTTATACTAGAAAAATAAAGAATTTTTTTTTTACATTTTATTATTATTGTTTATTTGTTGTCTCCTCTTAAATTTAGTTTATATTAATTATAGAAGACAGTATGTATTTAAACTTATCAAAGTTTTCCAAAAGATTACTCCACAAATCTGTATCAACGCGGTTTTAGAATCTTCCATAGATTTTTCTTTACCCGTATTTATTTTGAGAACTGATACATTACCAGCGTAGACAAACGTATTATGATATGTTTAGTTTATTATGAGTATTTAACCGCCCGGTATGAATGATTTTTCGGTAGGAATTACCTTTACATTAAACTATTTCAGCCCAAAATTAAACAATACAGTAGAGATTATATCACCAAACTTTAGCTATTAAACCAAACATTGTCATATTAATATTTATTTCGAAGTCCATTCTACGTTATTTTGAAATATAACGTAGAATGTATGAACGTAGAATCAAATTTCTAACGGTATTTTGAATTGTTAGTTCTTTTTAAACCGATTTGTAGTTAGTAAACTACAGCTTTTTTATATTGTGACTTAATTTATAATATTCAGACAATTCTGCTTGTATCAACATTCTAGCACACAATTTTCTTGTCGAATAAAATTAGTATTTTCGAGGTCAGACCTGATGAGACTTCAAAATAGCAACATTGTGAAAAATCAACGCTGCGACGTTTTTTTTAATTTTTTTAGGTGTATCTATGCATAGATTGCATTTGATTACATTGGCAAAATTACATGTTATATTCTGCTATAACATTTATAAGGGTTTCTGCTAAAATACTTAAAAAAATCAAATATTAGAGTCGCAAAAACGCCAGTAAAAATAGAATCGCAACCGACTCTTCAATGTTTTCTAGAAAATCCTTCAAATCTTTCCATCTAGATCGTATTTGGTTCATGTCAACTATATTTATAAAATGTTTAGAACTGATATTATTTCGGTACATTTTTGTTCCAATAACGGCCTCCGTTCTCCTGATTCATACACGGCGAAGAACGGATGAACTGATGAGTGACTCAAGAAATGATGAGATGTTACAGAAACGGGGGATCCTCAAAACGTGATCTAAAATCCAATCTGACAACATTAGATCCGGCATTGACCCGGTAACCCTCAAGACAGTGAAAGTGATTGATTGTATATAGCAGTGTTTCAAAATTTTTGCACCACTCATCAATTACTCTGGTTTTTGTCAATGATCGAAGGTTGATGGTAATGAGGACTCCTTCTAGGAAGTTGCATACATTAGATTGTGAAATTGTTTTAAACAAGACTGAAGTAGCCTGTTAAAATATATATCTCTAATAATATATAACCTCGAAGGTAGAGGACAATATGTCCATTTTTTACCAATTTAGCATTATTATACATCTGTGTGTAACTTTTTTGCTTTACTCAGAGGCATAGATAAATATCTTAGACCAGTTGTAATGGAAGTTACATGCCTTTAAAAGAACCCTAAGTTCACTTTTATTTGGAGGAAAACATCTGTTCCAATTGCTCTTCCGTAAAGTTTAGGAATATAAGGTAGTCCCCTACGCCTCCGAGGTATACAATATATTTTATCTACTCAAGAATAAATTTTATAAAATAAAAATATTTTTTAATTATTTTAAGATCTAGCTATTTATTCTGAATGGAAAAGTTTACTTAGTAAACTTAATTATTATTGTTCTAGTTGCATTTTTACTTTTGCTGCCATGGTAGATGATCAGCAAAAAAAAAAAAAAAAAAGAAGGCAACTAGGAAATTTATAATAAAATCATAATAAAATTATAATAAAATGATTTTCGTAAGCACCAAAAATTAAAGATTAATATCATCTGGGAGGTCAACACAAGGCCATGAAAAGACCGACGTTAGATGGAAGAAATTTAAACCGGATTTTATTAACATAATGGATGACTCGAAAATGGCCCAAAATGGGCAAAACGTCGAAGTAATTTGAAATAAAATCAAAGAATTTTTATAGCCTATTGACCTCTTAATTTTTACTAATTACTTAATTATTATGTGTTGTTAATGGGTGCTAGAGGGGTTCAGAATTGGTTGTGTTAATTCGCCTTCATATGACCGAAGCACTAGTAGATGATTAAGAAAATATTCATTAGAGTTATAAAAATTCTTCATTTAATTTAATTATTGTTTTTAATAACTGTCAAAATTTATTCATCACTAAATATATCGCATCATCATTAATAACTCATTTTTTAAATATTAATTAAGTCGCTAATGACCCGCTAGGGCAGAAGCAGAATATAACAAAATAAAATGAATAACATTTCTGTTATTGGCAGTAAATTAGATCGATTATATTATTTTGATCAAATAAATAGTTTTATAGATATTGTCAATATCATCCAAGCAAAAAATAAATATCTGATGTGGACAACACATGACTTCCTTGTATGCTTATTTAACTAAAAATCGGTGGCTCAAAAAGTTATTCTGAGTTTGGTTACTAGTTTCCGAAGACTGCGGAATCTCAAAATCGACACTCGGCGTCGTGACATCCATCTATTCATACGCTCACACACAAACACACTCAAAAATAAATTCTTGTTTCTGGAGGTCTCATTCCGTTATTAAATGTCGTTTTTTTTTTTTCAGTAGGTAACAAGTTCCCAAGAGATTTCTTCGTGTTCCGTGACAACTTTAGAACTGTCAATGTCACTAGATGAAGCAATGGAAATCGACGGTTTCGACATTTTAAGCGGAAAAATCCACTTATATCTTATTCTCCTGTTGCACGCTTGTTCACCTCACAAATTGGGAAGAAAAAAATTATTTTACACTCAATTTTAACACTTAAAACAAGTAATCAAAATGTTTAATTGGAGTGGAAAAAAAAATCGCGTTTGTAACCTTTATTACCGAACCATATAATCTCTTTATACAATTTTTGATGTAAGTTTATTATCACCTTCAAGTAAATTACCCGTTTCGGCTCACCAATTTTAACCAGAATCTAGTAAATATATTCATATTAATTTAAAAGTTTTATTTACCAATTTGAGATGTTTTACATTATATTTTAGTAAAAAATTTTTATGAGTCTAATATGACCTTCAAGTAAAGTATCACTTCCGGTCTGCCAATGTTAACCAAAATTTATCATGTTCTTTATATTAATATGTAAGTCTTATATACCTAATTTGAGAAATTTTGCATTATATTTTAATATCATTTTTGATGAAAATCAATAAGGACCTTCAAGTAAAGTGCCACTTCCGGCAATTATGTAGTGATCAAAAAGGAAGGTTCATAACTAGATTTTACAATAATCCTAAATACAAAATTTTAATTTTTTACGGCTAACCGTTTTTGAGGTATGCGAGATACGCACGTACGTACGAACGTAGGTCCGTACAGACGTCACGACGATACTTGTCAAAATGGATTCAGGGATAGTCAAAATGGACATTTCCGTTGAAATCTGAAAACCTCTTCCCGATTACAATACTTCTTTTACTGCGTATAAGGAAGTAAAAAACTAATTATATTTAAAAAGTTTACTTAAAAAAAGGAAGAAATGGTTGTATACGCGTGTAGGAAGTCAAACTTCTTTAAGATTAATTTCAAATTGCTCGTTATCAAATGAAGTGAATATCATTGGCATAATAGGTTGTAAAAACTCGAGGATTCATTATTTTTCTATTGTGACGACTGTTGACTTTTTACACTGGCAATTAAGAAATTCCATGACATATACACTTTTAAAACTTCTCTATAAATGTAGGAATTGCCCTCTTAAGTTCTTTTACAACTTATTTTTATATAATTTTCTTTTATCTTAATTTTTTTTTCACTAAACCTTTTTAAACATTATTTTGGGATTTTCGGAAATGCTCACTAAGCACCTTACGATATAGAGCTTGCAACAGCTGTCTGGAAAAATGGATAATACCAAAGTTGCGAACCTTCTTGAACCAACAGGCAGAGGCTAATGGATGATCCTAAGGAATGAGTAGAGGATGATGAGTGGTTTGGACCGTCATAGACCCCTGCAATTTTCAGGTTTCAACCCTCAGCACTAAGTTCGCAAAGATGATCATTATAAATGTATTTAGTACATGTGGCTAAATTTAGACTACACCATGATACATACCGAGCAAGAGCTACCAGATGATCTGGAGAGCTATATATCGAAGGATAGAAGTCAGGTCCGACGTGCTTAAGTTTACTGAAGAAAATCAGTTGTAGCTTGGGATGTAATTGCCTCAGACTTAAAAATATTAAACCATGATTGTTCGGTCTTACTTGCATAGGGTTTTAGCTCCTATATTGCAGTCTATGGCATAATCAATTGGCCCAGAATTCTTTTTTGTAGATATCAATGCTAGAACTCGCGGAGAAATGAATTAAGCTCACGATATTCAACGTTTGTTTTGTTCTACTGGCTCACCGGATCTGAACTGAACATTTAAGGGATTAGTTACAAAGAAGGATTTCAGGAAGTGTATACTTCCACAGAATCTGTAAAAAGTGCCAAAACACTCTTGGAGGGTTTCACAGGATAGTATGAAAAACGCAAACAGAAAAAGTATAGCTCTTCTTCAAGCAGCTAAACTTAAGTTAGAAATTAGGTACTAGAAATGTAAAAAAGAAATATCTGATGTGGACAACACATGACTTCCTTGTACTCCTATTAAACTATAAATCGTTGGCTCAAAAAGTGATCCTTGGTTACTAATTTCCGAAAATTGCAATATCTCAAAAACGAAACTCGGCATCGCGACACCCATCTATTGACACACACATCTGGAGGTTTCATTCCGTTATTAAATGTCGTTTTCTTTTTTCAGTAGGTAACTAGTTTCCAAGAGATTTCTTCGTGTTCCGTGACAACATTAAAAGTATCAATATCACTAGATGAAGCATTAAAAATCGACAGTTTCTAAATTTTAAGCGGAAGAACCCACTTAACTTGTATCTTATCCTCCTGCTGCAAACTTGTTCATCGCACAATTGGGGAGGAAAACCAGTATTATATGCCCAATATTAACACTTAAAATAAGTAATAAAAATGTTAAATTAGAGTATAAACAAAATCGCGTTTGTAACCTTTATTACCGAACCATATGATTTCTCCATTTAATTTTAATATAAGTTTTGATGTAAGTTTATTATGACCTTCAAGTAAAGTACCGTTTTCGGCTCACCAATTTTAACCGAAATTTAGAAAATACATTCATATTGATATAAAAGTCCTATTTACTAAATTTCATATGTTTTACATTTTATTTTAATATAATTTTTGATGAAAGTCTAATATATGACCTTGAAATAAAGTACCTCTTCCGGTTTTCCAATTTAGACCAAAATCTAGTATGTTATTTTGATCAATATATAAAGTATAAATATTAAATTTGAGAAGTTTTGCATAATATTTTAATATAATTTTTGATGGAAATCAATTATGACCTTCAAGTAAAGTACCACTTCCGGTAATCAAGCAATGATCAAAAAGGAAGGTTCACAACTAGATTTTAAAATAATTCTAAATACAAAATTACAACTTTCTACAGCTAACCGTTTTTGAGTTATGCGAAATATGAACGTACATACGTACGTATGTACAGACGCCACGGCGAAACTAGTCAAAATGGATTCAGGGATGGTCAAAATGGATATTTCCGTTGAAATCTGAAAACCGAAAATTTTCGCGATTACAATACTTCCTTTACTACAAGGAAGTAAAAATATCATAGCGCACAATTAGTCTTTTTTATTTTCGAAATTCTAAGAAAAACAATGTTGGCAGTTTTTTGAGAAAACGTGCATTCATTTGTTCTAAGATTGTAAAAATAAATATCTTCTTACAAATAAATTCAAACTCTTAATGAAAAGTTAGGTTTTATTTTCGTACTATTTTAATGATCTACCTCCTTTCTAATGAGCATCTGTATTATGTTTTTAAAGAATTTCGATAATATCGATTTAATACAATGCGCTTAAGAATTATTTTGATTAAAACTAAAGTAAAAGGTATTTTTGATGTTTGTTCTTTTCTTTGCATCTTCCGCTGTTACCGTATGCGGTTGCGCATGGAATTAAAGTTTGATTGCATTCCAAAAATGGGCATGTGCCTGTAAATTTACGTTGGTATCTCCCCTCCACTTTTATTACTTATACACGATATGAAAGTCAACTTTTACGGCCCTACTCATGATCCAATTCAAACACCAGGTACAGATATACAAAACAAAATTAATAAATTTTTAAACCTTTGTCTCTTCGATCGAATATTATATATTTATCTACAACGAGATGGTCCGAGTGGCGGTCAAGAATAAAATAAAATAGTTGTAACTATTTATTTAATGCCGACGTTCCGACCCACATTGTAGGTTAGGGATCATCAGATCTAAAAATAAATATAAAAAAGGATTAATTTAGGGTTATAAAAAACATTTATACACCACATTTATGTACCACATACCACTAAATATGAACACATAGAAAATAGGAATAATATTGATTGATACAGCAAAGAGTTAAAATGCAGATATAATATATATCGAAAAATAATAATTGATAAAGTAAAAATGATAAATAACAGTAGTGACAGTAAATAACTGATAAACAATTATATTGAAAAATAATGATAAAACATATATACAAATATATATACACTTGATAAAATAATGAATGACCGATAATCAGAGTAATAATACATTAAAAGATAAAGAGAAACATAAAGATATAACGTGGCTTTTAAAATGAGTTCACCTCCACAACATAAGAAAAGTAAGAACAACTGCTCCTAAAGGGGATAAAATTGTAGAAGGGGATTTTTCAACGGATTTTTGACGAACGTCTCTAAAATAATATAAATCTATTATTGGAAGGCTAAAAAGTAAATATAACGGTGAAACATAGTAATCAATACAAATTAGACAGAAGTATATAACTATACAATTAAAGGTGTGGATGTAAGAATTCAATATAACAATAAATCAGTGAAAAAATAATACAATAGGGCACAGTGTAATAAGAGCAATTACAGTGGTGAAAAATAAATACAAAGTATAAAAAAGATAAATTTGTAATCAAGTAGTAAAAAAAAAAAAAATAGTAAGATAATGCTGAGTTTTCAAGTAGAGGTGAAAAAATTAGAATAAAATAACAATATGGACAGACAGCATACATGGTGGAAAACTCAATAAAAATTAGATTAGTTAAATACATTAATGGATTAGTATAGCTTGGAAAAATCAATACAGAGTAAAAATAAGTTATACAATATCAAAGTGTGCAAATAGGAAAATAAATAAAACAATGAGAGCATAATTCTATGAGATTGTAATACCATATCGAATTAGAGATAAGCTGGGAGAACAGTATCAGTGACGTAATAATTCCGAAAAAAAAAATTATATCAATAAAAATAAATAAATTAGAGATGAAACAGGTAATATAGGGTATGGGGAAAGGACAGTCTGAAATGGAAGAAAATTTACTATTTTTTTATTAGGTTTAAGATATGCCTATAAGAAAGGGAAATACAATGTTTATCTGTTTTACAATTGGTTGTTTGTTAAAAGTTACTGACGAAAAATGTTCCTAATGTTTTTAGCGAGCACTTTTTCATTATTTTTCTCTTACCTTCTTATAAGTTAAATAGATCCAATACATCTATAAGCCGTGGGGCATAAGCAACGTATAAAATGAGCTTAATTTTATCTTTCTGTCTCTGAAATCCGTTAGATTACTGTAATGGGTTTTGTCTAGGAAAGTGTATCACATGCACAGTTTGCACACTGTTTTTATTTTGGTAGATGGTTTTAAGTAAAAGCTGCTTAGTTAGTAGACAATTGGCATTTTCTCCACAATCTTAAATTAAGGCACTTCTTCCGCATCCTTAGAGTTGCTACTCAATTCCAGACCAAATCATATGATAAAAAATCACGGCGTTTTCGGGAACAAATTACTTATTACTTAATTTTAACTTAATTTTTATTATACTTTTGAAGCAGGGTAGTTACTGTCTATTGCGTTGCTCAAAATCAACAAAAAATTCATTTCCAGTTTTTATGAAGACAACTTTTTTAAAAAATGAAAATTGATATTCTTCGATGCGGTACCGACGAGGGACAGGGAGAAACTGCAGGGTCCTTGCATAGTCATGACATTTTTTTTTACTTCGGAGTGATACGTAACTTCCGTCTGCCCTACTTTTATGTTGCTTTTTTTTCGTTTTTTCTTTTTTTATTGACATCAGAGTCACGCTACAATTTTTTGTTTATGTTCAATCATATTTATGTGAAGTTGTATTCGAGTATGTAAAATTATATTGGTTTTAACACACATAAATTCTTAAAATTTTCAGTTGAGAAAATTTTATTTATGTTTTAATTAATCAAATAAAATAAATTACTTTACCTAGAGGTACCTACTCCTGGATAGCTAGCATTGCTGTCGGTCCTAGAGGTCACTCATTCAGCTCTTTTTCAGTCTTCTGTTTGGGTCAGGCATGTGGGTAATGGTCACTTCAAGTATTTATCCATTGTACTTAATCTTGAAATCGTTTGTAGCGGACCCGTTTGGGTTCATTAACGTTTAGCATTATTTATGTATTTCTTTCAACAGTAATCCTGTGAGAATGTTTACTTGCTGCATGCCTCATACAACTTAGTTCTTTTTAAAGCAAGTATCATGTAGCCAACTATAATTGTATACCGACAATATAGTTTTGGTAACAGACAATGATCAATAAAATAGTAATATATCTTTATGCATTAGTGATATTAATAAGATTTATATAATTAAAAATGAAAATACTAATTGTAATGTTATAACATAATACTGCTAATAGATTATTAAATATAACTATAATAACGCTATTATAATATTACTACAAATATAATAATATAAATGCAACCAATAACAATCTAAAAATCTAACTTTTAAGCTACAAAACAATATAATCAATAAAATAGATCTATAACTTTAACAACAGTATGCTCTAACTTAGTTTTTTGTTAAGATTTATATGAAGGAGATGAATATCCCATTTCCCCCTCCCTCTCCCCAAAAAAATAAACAAAATAACCAACCCAAGCAACAAAATATTAAAAAATAAATAATTATTTTCAATGTTTAACCTTCCTTATTATATGGTTATCTTCAATCAGTGTGCCTTGAAGTCTTTTTTTGGAGACTATTTTTGAATTTTTACAATTTAAGAGGAAAGATATTCTTTCTATTAGGTGATTATATTTTTTTTTTTTTATAATAAAGAAATAACTTTAAAAAATAATATAATTAATAATAAAAGTTAAATAAGTATTATAATAATTTAATAATAATTTAAAATTATAGTACGCAATTTCAGTGGTTGGTATCTTTTGTTTATCTCAATCATTGCTTTAATTACTTCTGTAGAAAATAATTAAAGCTTTATTTATAAATTTTCTTTTCTTCTTGGATAGGAATAAATTTGTATTCATTGAAATCGAATGTATTCATCAGTGATTTATTTTTATTTTCCGTCGCCTTACAATGCTACTGTCGTTTAGGCTACAATTAATTACTTTATCTTTTCTTAAAACGAAATTGTACAATATTATAGAATGTGTATAATCTAATAAGAAACAAATGATTGAACTATTGTAAATCATTGAATACTTTAAAAATGCTTAAAGAAAATAATTAACGGTTTGAATGCCGGGATCTCCTTAAATTTTAACAACTAAGACGCTCTCAAATTTGATTTTGGTAAATTTTTGAAAGATTCTCAGTTTTATATGCATTTTAAATCAGTCGAGTGTGAAAATATTTTTTTATATTATTTTGTATTTATAAGAAGACATATAATTCACAAATCATAAAAAATTCAGTTTTGGTCTCTCTCTCTCTCTCTCTCTCTCTCTCTCTCTATATATATATATATATATATATATATATATATATATATATATATATATATATATATATATATATATATATATATATACTTATCATTGGATCAAATAAAATAAGCAATATATATATATATATATATATATATATATATATATATATATATATATATATATATATATTGCTTATTTTATTTGATCCAATGATAAGTATGTATTTTAAATTAGTTAACTGTTTTGTATATTAAAAAATAATGCAACTCGGTTGATTATTGACTATGTCATTATTATTTATCTTATGAAAATTTTTAATTTTTTTTCTTATAATATAGTGTATAGAGTATTATAATATGTACTATATTATAGTACTATTTCATAAATATATGCTAATATCGTTGCAACCTTTACCGTTGTGAGAAGGCGAAAGCTTGGGTCTTTAATACTTTTCAATGTTACTGTTTGTAACGACCTTAGTACAAAAACAATAGTGATCTTTCAGGGTCTTTCATGGTTCACTGGAGGTGAGCATATGTGTTGCACAAAAGCCTGCACCAGTAAGTGTTCCCATGATCGAGAAAGAGCACCAGTTTTGGTTAGCCGAGGCTATTCCCAGAGTCTGACGATCGGTTGAGTATTATGGTGGGTCAGCATCAAGGACAACGCACGTGAGAAAAGGACAATAAGTTTCCTGAAAAATAAAAAAAATATTCTTATTAAAGCAAGAGTAGAATAGGAAGTAATGAAATATACGATAAAGTCCAAGGTTGAGGTCCTTATAAAATGGATCAACTTTACTAGTTCTTAAATATATATATTAATTTAATATAACAAAATATTTTAAATAGGTATGTCTGATCATCAGCATCCCAAATACAGTGGAGGGCTAAGTTTGCTATTAAATCAGTACCGGATTAACCATAAAGGCAACTGCTCTAGGAGCCAGAATAATCCTCAACAGTGTAATTTCAGAGCGCATTCTAGATTAACTCCACGCAAATTTATTATTTAGGTTTGGAGCACTGATTAGTTTCGCATAAAAAGGGATACTCGGTAATTCTCCACCTCGCTCTAAACATTGAATGATGGACAATATATTTTTGTATTACTCTGGTTATTCGTTTATTTTTTGTTTTGTTCAGACATTGCAACCGTCGACTGTGTTTTTTTGAGAAAATCGACAAAACTACGCAGTAAAAGTTCTTAGATATGCTAAGAGATATCTTCATTATAAGAAAGTTAATGTTTTGAAAACATGATTTAATATGCATTTGAATATTTTTAATGCTATCTTCTGACTGTCAATGATTTGACTGACTTAATTTTATTTTATTTATTTGCAAACTTTGCGTAAATTGCATTACATAAATTGGAATAATTATCATTAGCTATGAATAGCTTTGTTTTAATAAATTACCGATTTATTAAACTTTGTCATAAAATTGAATTCAATTTTACCTGACTACTAAATTTATTATTATTATAAAACTTGTATTGAAGTGGACAGGACTATTATGGAAAGAAACTTATCACAAATTAGATATTAACCAAATGCTTTACTTCATTGAGCCATTATTTTTATTTAGGAAGTAAAATTTTGAATTGAATTGAAAAGTAGAAAGGGACTCTGAGATTTGCATTGCCTGGGGAGCCTCCACATGGCTTAATCCGGCCGTGTATTTAACACTCAAGTAAGGCAGTTAACATTAAATATTTGTGTTTAACATGCAATGAGCACTTCTTAATCAATATGACCATTTAAAGACAAAGTACTGTGTGAACCATTAACCAAAAAAAAAGCTAATTCTTGGTATCAGAACATAATATAAAACGCAGCATTTTAACATGGAGACAAACATATAAATATAGTAAATTCATGTCTACAAAACTTACTGGCATTTCATGAATCCATACATTGGCCAACTATGTGTTAATTGCAGTTATAATATAAAAATCTAGTTAACTAGTCATTAAATATAATATAGGAAAGGTTCAGGACATCCTCGTTAAGCAGGAGTACAACGTTCTTGACCCATTTTTCGATCTTGTTTCCATGATTTTCTTGTAGAACTCTGGATCTATTTACATATGTTCGACAAGCTTGTTACTCATAATAAATTCTTCACTTATATTTGTTCTGTCAAAGCTGGTTTTCGATGCAAACTTCATCTATAAAACAAGATCGTTAACAAGATATAAAAATATGATCTATAAATTAAAAAGATCAACTAACTTTCGAATTAAAAAAAGAAACAAATCTAGCAATGAATACTCACGTATATGGAACACGGCATTTAATAGCAAATATTGCTGAAACCTTAAATTGTATTTTTGAAGTAACAGAGGCACCTTGTTTTGTCTGTTTAAGGCTGGTGAGAACATACATCTAATATTTTTCTTACATTACTTTTACTTTCTTTTTCTTTGAAATTAATGTTAAAATATTTCTTTTACCGCTGCTATTGATTTATTTTTTTATTAATTTCCAAAATGGGGCAGTAAAATTGTAATTATTAGTATTTATTTCAGATTTTATTTTTTAGATTCGAGATTACGATATAGAAATTATAAGTGCTCTAATTTTTCTGCTCCTAAAAAATAAATATTAGTATTTTACTGCAAAAAATTGTACTTTTTTCTGAAGTTGAAACTCTTACGAGCAAAAAGACAAGAAATGAATATGAGTGCCACGAAAATGTATATCAGAACTGTGAATTAACATCAGTGGAAATAAAAATTATTTCACCTCAAACATTATTAGTTAACGCTTGTAGATTCCTTTTTTAGATAAAAACTATATGGCTCGGAATATTTCCTATAAACTTTTATTATAATTAATAATTCTTATTATAATTAATTCTTAACATAAATTTTTTATCCTTTAAAATGTATTATTTTAAGTGATATATAGCGTGTTTATTTATGTTATTTGTTATTTTTTATGGAATTCATCATTTTGTTATGTATTATTTTTTATTTGTGCAGGCTATATTATTTAATTTGTACTCATAACACTTACGTCATTTATTCTTTTCCGAAAAGCTGCAAATCCGCTTTGATCGTTATTTCCTATATTTGTTAAACTTGTGTTGTTTATTTATCTATTATTATTAGATTTTTTTTTTTTATAACGAGTTAAACTCCTATTTGATTTTGAAATTTCCTATTTTTTGTCTGCTTACATTGGATTTAGGAGTCACATTTGAGTAATAGAGCGTATCCTTGGAAGGCTTGTAATGGCGCATATTTGTTAGTACAGATATTATGCCCCGTCATATTTGAACATCAATTTCTATATACGCAATACTCAATCTTTAATCCTATACCCTAATACGAACAATTCCTTAATAACTGTCTGCAAAATCAATCTCAAAATCCCGCGGAAGGATTTTGTTTAATTTTTATAAAAAGGATTTTGGAATCTCGGAAATCGAATGGCTTAATCAATTGTCCTTTAGGTTAATAAAAAATCAATCACGTTAAGGGCGAAACGCATGCCATTATCCTCAACTATGGAAACGCGATAATTTATTTCCGTCAAATTTCATTCAAAGATTTTTTAATTATTTTTTTATAAGCGATTAGCTATTAATTATTTTATTTTAAATTTCATTGTACCATCATTTTTGCCAAAATATGAACATAAATATGTTTGTAAAACTGAAGAGACAATAAATGAACTTTTGACGATTATGAATGCAGAGGAAGTGTTTCGTTTTCTGTTTTGAACTTCTCAAATTATTAAAAATATCATATTTTACAAATGTGGTTTTATTTTAGAGTATTTAGTAATGTAGTAAAATTATTGTAAATTTTATGTATGCGCAACAGATAACCATGTATTTCTTTCATCCCTTTAACTAATTAGATAGGTATAAAACTGATTGTTAGGATATAAATGGAAGATTCAACAATAAAACTAATTAAATATAATAATTTCCGAGCATTGTTGTAATAATAATAAGACTTGATTCTCGAAACTTTCAACGAATTAGTTAGAACTTTACTAAAAGTATAAGGAGAACAGCTGGAGGTTTTGTTATTACACATAGCCTCAAATTTCTCTTACTTTAAAATTAGTTACACTCAAGAACCTATTGTTCGTTTCTTCTAGAAACAATGAATTTCCAGAACCTGAGCACTGGCGCAGATGCAGAAACAGGAATTGGACCGGCCCGAAGTCCCGAAGCAGAAGGTAAGACATTCGCGAGGGTAACCTCTACTAAACTAGAAACTTTTCCCAAACATGACCAGGCTATTGTTTTTAATAGTATAAATGGAGTTAAACTAGTGGAGTACTTGGAAAAATTAGCAGAAATTGTCGCTCCTAGGAACATACGGTTTGCTTCCAGAATTTCCAACAATCGCGTGTGTATTCATTTAAGTTCCAAAGACCTTGTAGATAAATTAATCGAGTCCAATGCTTCCTTAAAAATAGAGGGCAACATAATACAAATTCGAAGATTAATCAACCCAGCAAAAAGAGTCCTAATATCTAATGTTGAGTCCAGTATTCCTCACAGTGCAATAGAAGAGGCTCTGAAACTATCGAAGGTTATGCCTGTGTCGCCAGTTCAGTTTTTGTCTGTTGGAGTTCAAAAATCGATTTTCTCTCATATTTTAGGCTGGAGGAGACAAGTTTATATCACCCCTGAAAGTTGTGCATACCTCCCAGAATCCCTAGTTATCAAAACCGAAGAAGGTTCTTTTCGCGTTTTTTTCAACGAAGATACTGGGGCATGTTATAGGTGTAAAAAAGAGGGGCATTTCAGCTCGCAATGTCCCACACTCTGTTCTGAAAATACACCTATCAACCCACCGGGACTTGTAGAATTCCCGAAATTAAATGAAACCATAACACGCATTATAAATCAGACAACATCCCTAACTAAGGTTACTTCCACCGCCGTTGATGTAACGCGAGAAAAAATTTATTCTGCTCCAAAGCTAGATAATGAATTGAAAAACAGTTTTACTGGAGATGTTCCAGTTTCTACCGAAATAGAGATTACCAATCGTGAATCAAACCATAATATTTCAAATGAAAACCACGCGGTAGTCTCTGCAGAAAAGGTTACTTTAGAGGGAGCCCGAGACATACAGAATCAGACAACTATGACAGACAAGTCAACAACTTTTAACAATCAAACTAATTCTGACAAACATACCTTGGTCGACACCTTACTCCCCTTAAAACAACATATAGATTCGCCGGAAAAAAACTATCCTCTTACGTTCATCCAGTTACTCACACTCCTAGAAACTGCCATCATAACTAAAGACCCAGTATCAGCAACCTTGGAAATTACAAATGACCTTGTGCCTATCATAACTATGTTCTCTGAATTATACCCTTCCCTTCCTACAAAAAGTCTAAAAAGCAGATTCACTAAAATCATAAAAGGTTTGCAGAGTCATATTAAGAACACTTCTGTTGTAGATAACAATGATAACATGTAGAACTAACCTTACGAATCATTCATGTTTATTTCTTTACTAATTAAAACATATGTTAATTCTAAATTGGAACTGTGATGGTATATTCCGTCACTATAACGACTTACAGTTTTTAATTTCTAGCTACAAACCTTCAATAGTTTCTCTTCAAGAAACCCATTTAAAAGGGAATCAGGCAATTTTGAAATCCAGTTATAACTGCACTAATAAGACAGTCTCTCGTACAACTCAGGCAAGCGGGGGAGTCACTCTCGCCTTTCAAAAAGGTATTAGTTATACCGATATTAATTTGTCCTCTAAACTAGAAGCAGTAGCCGCCGTTGTTCACCTTCCGGTACAGTTCACAATCTGTTCAATTTATCTACACCCTTCTGATGATATTACGTACAACGATATTCGAGACCTCTTGCTCGAACTTCCTCCGCCGTTTCTTCTAATGGGAGATATTAATGCTCACAGCCCAACTTGGGGTATCAATCATCGAACAGATGCCAGGGGAAAAATAATAGAATCTATAATGGATGAGTTTTCCCTCATACTATGCAGTCCCTGTGAGCCATCGTTCTACAGCCGCGCCCACCAAACTTGGAGTTCCATTGATCTATGTGTTGCTTCGCGCGCATTTCCCACCATTCCACAGTCATATTTCCAATGTGATCTTGCTGGAAGTGATCATATGCCGCTTTTATTATCTCTGCAAATAGACCCTTTTCTCCCCCACTTTGTGGTAAAATGGAGGATTGACAAAGCCGATTGGAATAAATACACACAAGCGTGCAATGTCCGTTTCAAAAACTTTAAAATTTCCCCATGTCACGGAGCAAATCTTGAAGACTTCTCATCACTGATTATTCAAATCGCCAACGAATTTGTTCCTAAAACTAAATCAAACAAATTTCTGAGAAAGGTTCCTTGGTGGTCACCTGAGTGTCGGGCCGCGCTGACAAACAGACACAAGGCTTTAAAATTGTTAAAATCGAGGCCCTCACTATGTAACCATATTAATTACCAGAAGGACAAAGCAAAAGCGCGATGGGTCATAAACCAGGCGAAAAAAGATTCTTGGGCTAAATTCATTTCCTCTATTTCGTCAGCCGTCTCAAAGAAAATTGTTTGGAATAAGATAAGAGCTATAAAAGGTAGGTCAATTAATAAAATTCCGCGTTTAATAACATACAACGAGAACCCACTTACCGAGTCCAAAGACATTGCGAATGCTTTTGGACAATACCTATCTCATACTTCCACACTTTCTATGTCGCCTTACCATAACCAGTGTTCAATTGCTCTATACCATGATTCCAAACCATACAATCTACCCTTCACAATGGCAGAACTTCAACAAAGTATAACAACTTTTCGTTCCAAATCTCCAGGTCCAGATGAAGTTCATATAGAATTCATAAAGCACTTTCCCACAACAGTCACTGACTTGTTGTTGAAGCTCCTTAACAATATATGGATCAACAGAGATTTCCCCAAAAGCTGGACATCGGCAACCGTAATTCCTTTGCTTAAACCCAATAAAGACCCCAAATTACTTCAAAGTTATAGGCCCATCGCTCTCACTTCGGTCATCTGCAAAATCACTGAGAAAATAGTTAATCGTCGCCTCTTATGGGAATTAGAAAGCCGGAAATTACTTGATTCAGATCAATGCGGATTTCGGCAAAACAAATCAACCATCCATCTCCTTTTCAAATTTACTTCATTCTTAAAATCATCATTTATTAAGAACCAACACGTTTTTGCAGTTTTTTTAGACCTAGAGAGCGCGTTCGACTCATGTCGGAGAACTAAAATTTTAGATTCCTTGCAGATGTGGGGCTTTTCTGGCAACATCTTATCTTTTATCCAAAAGTTCCTCACCAAATGAAATTTCAAAGTTCGCGTTGGGTCCGTTTTTTCTGACAATTTTGATTTATATAATGGTGTTCCTCAGGGATCTGTTTTAAGCCCTACACTATTTAACATTGCTATCAATGATATCAGAAATTTCATACCAAAACCTGTTGGCATTGCATATGCAGATGATGTGCTGATTTACTACAGTTCCACCGACGTTCACTTTGGTCAGTCCGTAATGCAAGAAACTCTTGACAATCTGGAAAAATGGGCTTCCAATAGTGGCTTTACTTTTAGCCTTTCCAAATCAACCGTAGTTCATTTTTGTCGAATTCGGAAATGCACCCAACCATTTTCAGTACATCTTGGCAATCGACGCTTAAATAAACTTGATTCAGTTCGATACCTAGGCGTCACCCTTGATTCAAGGCTATCCTGGAAATTACACGTTGACGCGCTGCTGTCCAAGATGTCTAAAAAATGCAATGTAATGAAAGTACTCTCCCATTCATCTTATGGTTGCGACAGAATCTCTTTGCAGAGATTATATAGGTGTTTGATAAGGCCGGTCTTTGACAACGGATGCGAAGTTTATGGGGACGCCTCAAAGAAAAATTTACGCAGGTTAGACCCTATACACAATGCAATGATTCGTAGGGTAACAGGGGCGTTTAGGACTAGTCCTATCAACAGCCTACTCTGGGAGGCTGAAGAGTGGCCACTAGAACTTCGGAGGCACTATCTTTTATTAAAATTTCTAGGCCGCCTCAAATCAACTCCGGATTTTTTTAATTTATCACACTATCAATTACCTACTCGCCTCTCAAGCCATCCTCCACTATCCGACACATACTCACTACCAAGTCTTTACATAACTTCTTACAACCCACTACCTCCTTGGATAAGTAATAAAGCAACCTATGATTTCTCTCTAAAATTCTTTCCTAAATCGACAAGTCCTCCAGAATTATTAAAACAAAGCTTTTTAACTCTCCTTTCTAGTTATCAAGACTACACCTGTATTTACACGGACGGGTCAAAACAACAAGGTCATGTTGGCTGTTCTGTAGTGTTACCAACGGAGACTATCCGGTACAGTCTTCCTCCCATCTACTCCGTATTCTCCTCCAAGCTCTTTGCCGTTTACTTGTCTATACTTTTAGTGAAATAAACAATAGGCAAATCCTAATTTGCAGTGATTCATATTCAGCCCTTAAGGCGATTCAAAATTTTCAATTTTCCAGAAACAGCTTAGTATTCTCCATTAAAACACTAATTAACAAAACCGACATGTAGGTATAATAGGTAACGAACTGGCTGACACAAGCGCTAAAGAAGTAAGTATCATGCATCCTACACCAAATACCAACACGGTGCTGCAAGATTTTTATACGACAGTTTTGAACCTTTGCAAAGAAGCCTGGCGCTACTCCTGGTCTAGGGTTCCTAACAATAACAAGTTGAAGCAGATCTACGAAGATTCTCGACCGTTGCCACACGTAGTAGGGAACCGACGAGAACAAACCATTATTACCCGCCTCAGGATCGGACACACCAGACTGACCCATGGACACCTTCTCGAAGGGAAACCACCACCAAGATGTCTCAGCTGTGGCAGTTTGCTTACCCTAGAACACATCCTAGTACATTGTTCGCGCTTCTCTCCTTCAAGAACATCGCGGGGTCTCCAGGACTACCGCACAGCTTTACAACCCGAAAATTGGAAGAATCTTCTTCAGTTCCTAAAGGAAAATAATTTCTATAGACTCGTCTAATATACTGCAAGAATAAGGTGCCTCTAACCTATTTTGTCGTATACGGCACCTAAAACTGTAACCAAATAAATAAATAAATACTAAAAGTATTAATAATAATAATAATAAATGTATTTTATTTTATTTTACTCTTTTATTGCGGATAACATAATGTAAAATAATAATAATTATAGTTCAGTTGAAATTAAGCATTAATAATATTATCACAAAAAAAAATATATTGTTTCAAGATAAAAAAAGGTTTCACAAAAAATTATGAATTGCCTTTCTATGGTTATATAATTATTATATAATAACTTAGTTCTCAATTAATTAAGTTATTGAATAATTAAGTTAGGGAGAATGCATTGTTGGCAAAGTTACAATAAGTTATTCTAAAGTATGTAACATATAACATATAAACTAATCATTTAGTACTTACATCTTAGTTAATAAATTAATATACTAATGTATGCATTAATTAGTAAATACATTGAATAAAATGAAATTAATAAAAATAAGAGAAAGATAGAGAAAGAAATTAATACTTTTCATCATTAGCTTAAATTAATAATTTATGAAGTCCTGATTACCACGGTCTATAACTATTACTGGCATCAATAAATGTTTCATATTAGCATCAATCATAATTTGATGGGTTACGACTTTTATATTAATCTAATCGAATTATAAATTACCAATTTAATGAAACTTTGTTAACTATGAAAAATATTTGGCATCTATTTTTATTTAGCCTGGGTGAAATTAAAGTTAAAATACATTACTTGTAATAAGTAAATCATTTTATGTATATGGTTTTTGATTCATATTATGCGTAAGGGTCAATAATTTTAACTAACTCTTATGTTGAAAAATAAAATTGAACGATCCCTTTTGGCGGCCTCTATATGCATCAGTTTTATTCCAATAAATTTATTCATTTAGACAATTAGACATTTAGACAACCACTTGGACCATTTTCGCTTTGTTATAAATTTATATAACAAATTAAAATAACGAAAAATAAATTAAATTACAAAAGCTATTGAAATCGAATTAATTATAAAAAATTTAAAATTAAAAAAATCTAAACGAATACTATTAATTATATACAAAGTCGTGTATAACAACAACAATTTAATAACTAATTGAATAAATGCACATAAATAATACATTTTTAAATTAATTATGATTATTGTAAGATAAATAGTTGTAAATATTGATATAAAAGCCTAATAGGGGGTAACAATATAATAGTCACAAACTATTATATTTATTTTCGAAAAGGAACTAATAATATAAGGATCTTTTCTGAACTGCGTTTGACTAACCAATTTTTGTAATTAAGTTAAATAAATAATGTCTAATTACTGCCCAGTTTTCAGGCCTCGTTGTTTTCGATAAAAATTAGGATATGATAATTTGTAAAAAATAATGGCAGCGGTTAAAGGCTAAGCCAGATCCCATAACCGTTCATACTATAAAAAAATAACACACTGTCGCACAATTCTTAAATAGAAATCAGCAGAATTATAGGATTCAAGAGAGAAATGAGACTTAAATAAATTTGCATGAATAGGATATTTGAGGACGTGAACATCACCAGAATTTAAAAGGTGACACAATTATCCGAGCATGAAATATTCGGATATATATTCAATTTAATATATTTCTAACTCTGATTAGTATAATATCTTACGTTTAACTTTTCACGATAGAGAAAAAATATAGAAGGGCAACAAAATATCAAATATGTGCGGATAAATGACTATTTCAGTATCAGAAATACCTTATGAACCTTATTTGGTTTAAGAAAATATTGATATAGATACAATTATATGAGCAGGGAAAAAAAGAAAAATAGTTTCTTGAGTTACCTAATGATGTATTTGAATCATAACAAAATATAAAATGGTTAGGTATAAAGAAAACTATCCAATTTTGCATTATCAATAGGAATTCTATCAATTATACAATGATAATTAATTAATCAAGTAAAAACGTATAACGATGTCCAAGTATAGGTAATTAATGTGAAACCCTATTGCAGATTGGAATCAATCTTAGATTTCCCGTTAATGTCTCTTACTATTCAGATTCAAAGACTGTCAGAGTTTGTTTTTTTTTCCCATCAATACAAAAATAATATATATTTGGGGCCGTACGTAACCTGATGGATATAGGATAAGGATGAACACCGAACTGAAAGATTTATTTGTCGAAGCGGATGTTGTAAGAGTTATTAAGAAAAGAAGATTTGCTGGCTTGGGCATGTGGAAAGGATGCCTTCGACGCGATTATTAAAACAAATGCTGTATGGTTATCAAAAAGGTTCAAGAAGGAGATTTAAAGTTCGCAAAAGCTGGTTGGATGACGTGGAAGAAGACCAGAGCATCTGATATAGTGGAATGGAGCAGGATAATAGAATAGGCTGTGGTTCTCAATGGACCTTAACGCCAATCAGTGAGTGAGTGAAATGTATTCGTGTTTGAACATTACAAATGTAACATATATTAAAACTGTTGCTATACTTTATAGGCACACCCTGTTTCATAATAAAATACAAAAATGCAAGTACAATTTGGCCTATGACTTATACGGTTATGCCACTGTGAACTTCCGAATCGAAAATGCTGCAGCATTCCCTTACCACCGCGGCCTTAAATTAAAATTATTTACAACAATTATAAATCTATCCCAAGAATATTTTCCAAATATTATTTCACTTTAATAAAACATTTTTTTTTTTTTTTTATGATATTCAACTCACAATCATTACAATCTTTTTTCTTTTCAGAGCTTATAAAAAAAACCCCCCCAAAAATGGATCCACACATAATGAAGGTGCTACGCTAGAATTGATGTTCTAGAAAGAGACAATGTTTGCCAACACTACTAATGCTAAGATATCCGGCAGTTGGCATGACCAAATTCCTCCCTTTCCATCGATTTTATAGATGTCTTGATTTTAGCAGCTATTCAATTATCTTCACAAGAGTAAGTAAATCCCGTTCCAGGTTTGGATTGGAACATCGAAACGCTGTATACCGATATATAGGAGTTGAAAACCCGGTATTTTCTATCTTAACATCCGATATATCGATATTTTACAACCATATACTGATGAGACCGATATGTTAAACTATATTACAGGGGAATGTGATAATTCATATCCCGTTAATTCGTATATACCGATAATTCGTATGGATATTCAGGTCTCTTGAAAATCTCCCTTTGTTTCTTATAAAAACCCTGCAATCCAGTCCCCTCGATCATTCGTATTTATTTTCGTCTTCCAAGTAATTTAAACATCTTATAATCCGAATTTCAAAATAAAAAATCTGGTTAGCTCTTGATCTTTTCAAGAGGAGAGCTGAGTGAGTAAGAGAGAAATCTTTTCTATGAATTTCGGTCGGTTTATCCTGTTTTGTTTATTCATCTCTCTTTTAAAAAAAATCTAAAAAACCTGTAAACATGGCCGTCAACATGGATTGATCTGAAAAATTAAGTTAGCTCATGACTGGCAAATCCGTTTTTTAAAAACAAAAACGTTACCGATCTTGCAAACGCTAAAGCATGTACAACAAACGAAATTTTCAACGAACGGGTACAGATAAGGAATAAAAAATAGCTAAAATTGTTAACTGTTTATTGATAATTGTACGGCCCACAACAATACCACATCACTCAGCGATATTCATCTTCTGTTTTTGCCTCCCAGCACAACCTCTAAGCTGCAATCTCTAAACTTGGCCATAATTAAACTATTTTAGACATTTAACGCGAGGAAGTAGTGATGCAACTCTTAGAAAGTATCAAGGATCTGATTCACCTACCTCGAAATTAAGAACTCCTATGACTTTTCGAGATTTCGCCTATTTTGACGAAGATTTAGCAGTAGCTTGGATCCTAACTGACGAGGAAATTTCGACTCCGTAAAAACAGGAGATGGACAAGAAATTGATGTGCCGACGATTAGTTCTAAAATTTCGAAATAATGGATCTACAACATGTCATTTCTTAGCAAAATCGGATGCTTGTGCAAACATATTTTCTGCTCTAACCATGCTGAACATCGATAAGACGTCTTCAAGAATTGCACCATAAGAAAATAATCGAATTTTTTTCAAATGTGAATGTGTTTTGTTGATCTACCTATATCGTCTGTATGTCCATTCATATTAATACAATTTTGTTATCTCCTAATTTTTACTACAGATTATAGGAAATGTCGATAATTTGAATATCTCGATAATTCATATTTAACTTTCGAACCCAAGGCCATACGAATTATTGAAATTCTACTGTATTTTATTTTCAGTAACTATTTCCTTTATGCGGTATGGATAGGTTACTCCAGAATCGTAACCCCAACATGGCGGAGGTCTAGATTTTTAAGGTCCTCAAAATAAACAATGTTTAGTAATCGATACCAAACAATAATTAGTGGATAAGATTTATATACAAATAATGTTAATTAATCCTATGTAAAGACAAATTAATAATTATATAAATGATGATTGTACTGATTGTGAGATGCATATCAAATGCTTTTAGATGAAAGTTTTGAGAATGCACAATATAGTCGGAAGCGTTATAAGATAAATAGAATTTTTAGAAGTTTGAAGATTTTATTTTTGAAAGACCATAATAGATGAAATATGACTAAAGTCTTCAAAATAACAATATTATATAATTTTTTACTTCCTTGTACGAAGTAAAGGAAGTATTGTAATCGCGAAAATTTTCGGTTTTCAGATTTCGACGGAAATATCCATTTTGACCATCCCTGAATCCATTTTGACTAGTTTCGTCGTGGCGTCTGTACGTACGTTCGTACGTTTGTATGTTCGTACGTACGTTCGTATCTCGCATAACTCAAAAACGGTTAGCTGTAGAAAGTTGAAATTTTGTATTTAAGATTGTTGTAAAATCTAGTTGTGAACCTCCCTTTTTGGTCACTGCTTGATCACCGAAAGTGGTACTTTACTTGAAGGTCATAATTGATTTCCATCAAAAAGTATATTAAAATACTTTTCTCTTATCTCAAATTTAGTATTTATAACTTATACATTGATTTTAATAACATACTAGATTTTGGTCTAAATTGGAAAACCGGAAGAGGAACTTTACTTGAAGGTCATATTAGACTTTCATCATAAATTATATTAAAATATTATGTAAAACATCTCAAATTTGGTAAATAGGACTTTTGTATCGATATGAATGTATTTACTATATTTTAGTTAAAATCGGTGAGCCGAAAAGGGTACTTTACTTGAAGGTCATAATAAGCTTACATCAAAAATCACTACTATATATTATTACGGTAGTATAGATCCCTTTTCCGGCTCTCAGGAGCGATGGATTTTGACATTTGAGGTATCAAAAGAAACAGAATTTCACGGAGAAGTGACGAATCCTGATTTTGTTCCTTAAAATCTTACAAGGGCTTAAATAAAAGTGATAAAAAAACTGGAAGGTTTCAAAACTTTGACGACTGAGAGTCGACGGATCGAGACGGGATAAGTTGGATTTTAAAGATTTTGACGCGGGCATCAAGACCATATACGCTCCTATGGAGCGTATTGGCCCAGCGTTTTAAAGCATAAAATTCTACCGTTTTTGAGATAACGCACGTTATAGGTCCGCACGGGCCCGATGCCATCTTGCGTACGTGTCGTTGTCATGGCAACTTTATATTAATTTGAGTCTGTTTACAAAAACTTTTAATGAGTGGGAAATTATATATTGTTTCTCATGTCCAACCCTAACTGTTAAATATGAATACTACACATAGAAAACGGTGTAGCTGAAGTTTATCGCCTTACTGTTAAACTTAAGAGATGTTTTCTAGTGGGGTAAGCTAATTACTTATTAAGTATGAACTGTAAAACATAGTCATTACAAACTATGTAGCTTCACCAAATGTGTGTGTTAAATAAAATTTTTTGGTAATAATATATTGTTTCCCTAATATGGTTTACATCTCGAATGTTTTAGGGATTAGAATAAGCATTGGTATCTAATGCGAGAGTTCTCGCCCGGGTATACTAGTCACTACTATATATTATTACGGTAGTATAGATCCCTTTTCCGGCTCTCAGGAGCGATGGATTTTAATGAATGAGGTATCAAAAGACAGGAAATTTCACGGAGAAGTGACGAATCCTTATTTTGATTCTTAAAATCTTACAAGGGCTTAAATAAAAGTGATGAAAAAACTGGAAGGTTTCAAAACTTTGACGACTGAAAGTCGGCGGATCGAGACGGGATAAGTTGGGTTTTAAAGATTTTGACGCGGGCATCAAGATCATATACGCTCCTATGGAGCGTATTGGTCCAGCGTTTTAAAGCTTAAAAACCTACCGTTTTCGAGATAATGCACGATATAGGTCCACACGGGCCTCACGCTATCTTGCGTACGTGCCGTTGCCATGGCAACTTTATATCAATTTGAGTCTGTTTACAAAATCTTTTAATGAGTTTAATATATTGTTTCCCATGTCCAACCCTAAAGGGCATTGTTAAAGATAGAAAATGTTATAGCTGGATCTAATTGCCTAACTGCTAAATTGAAGAGACGATTTCCAGTGGGGTAAGCTAATTATTAAGTATGAACTGTAACTCCAACATAGTCATTACAAGCTATGTAGCTTCACCAAATGTGTGTGTTAAATAAACCTTTATGGTAATATAATGTGTACTCGAATAAATATGTTTTCCTAATATCGCTTATACTCTTAATTCATTAGGGATAGATATCTAATGCGAGAGTTCTCGCTTGGGTATACTAGTTATATTTAAATTAAATACATAAATCAAATGTTTCGGTAATAAAGGTCACAAATGCAATGTGGTTTTCAATCCAATTAAATATTTTTATTACTTGCTTCTAGTGTTAAAATTGAGTGTAAAATACTGGTTTTCCTCCCCATTTGTGTGCGCGTGTGTGTGCGCGACATCGATAGATAGATGTCGTGACGCCGAGTTTTTGAGATACTGCAATCTTCGGAAACTAGTAACCAAATTCAGGATCACTTTTTGAGTCACCGATTTATAGTTTAATAGGCGTACAAGGAAGCCATGTGTTGGCCACATCAGATATTTTTTTATTTATGATTCATGGTTAATATTGTTTTATAAATAATAATAATTATATTATTTCTTAACCTTCTTCAATATTTAACATTATACTCATTTGATGCACTTTTCTTTGCTTTTTTATCCATTTCCTTTCGATATATTGATATTTTTTTAGCGATTATCGGTGGATATCGATATTTGATTTTGCGATATCGTAAAATATCGAATATCTATATTTTTCTTTCGATGTTTCAATCCTATTCCAGAGCTGATCACTTAAAAATCAGTTGGTGGATATTTTATACATTTTCTCTTGGTACGTGAGAACCGAATTTGTTTTTCATAAAGAATAGTGATATAGCTTTTTATGAACATTACTCACGTCGAGATTCCTCTTTTTATCATAAAATTCCATTGATAGATTACCAGATAGATATTAAGGTATTGTGCATATAAACACCTGAAATAATTTCACTAATAGGCACCACATCACACTTTTTTGTTGATAGTTGATGACAATTAATATAAATTGATGACAAGTCCTGGTCATAAATGGATTTTAATAATTTATTGACAAAAAAAATTAACTTATTTAGTGATTAACAGCGTTCTTCCTTTTCTATACAAAATCTACCGTTCCAGGTGGGAAATATCAGATAAGAGCTGTCAGCTACCTCTACGAATAGTTAACAGGTTGTTTACATAGTAACTATGGACGAGAAACCTGGTGGTAGAAAAAGTAAACCAGCTCAATCCTAGTAGTCTTGAGACTCAAGAAAAAGAAGTAGCCTCACTTCAGTTTTTCCTGTTCTTAAAGAAAAGTGGTTCATTTGTCACGTTTTCTGTTATTTATAATACAGAATTTTTTTCCTCTTGTTGTTAAGTTCTTAATAGGTTTTGAGAAATTTCGTTTTTCGATGGCTTTATTTTTTTTATGCATCTCGATGTTCTTCTCGAAACATCTCGTATAATAAACCGCCTAGAGCTTAGCCAACTGTTGCATTTAAATTAGGCCTCGGATGTGGTTCGGATATCAGCTGACTAAAGCAACCCCGTTCCGTGACGACGACGTAGAGGTCAGCCCCGCAATCAATACCCCGACCTGCCTCCACTACTTCACCAGGGCACAGGATGGCATTTTTACTAAAGCTTCTTATTGCTACAACATGTATTGTTATATAACATTGTTGTATGACAATATATTGGATTGAAGTTAGTGCATTGTTGATTGTTGCTAGGCAGGCTGCGCCCAGTTTGGTGCTTCTTAGGGATTCGTCGTTGTTTTGCTATTTCAGCATGTTTCCTGTATATTTACTTCTAGTTCTATCAGTTTGTTTTGAAATTGAAGTAAGCATACATAAATAATCGTGTTGAGATGTACTTTGTCCCAATTAAGTTTCGTCACATCTAGCTATACGATTATAACGAATCACTTTAAAAATCACCCCACTAATCAAATATGCGCTATAACTGTCTCTATTTTTTAGGTTTTAATCTCCACAACTGTATACCTTTTCATTGTTAGTAAAGTGTAAGTTATGTAATGGAAAAAAGTAATGTATATAAAATAATGTAAATATATATATATATTTTTTTCGTTTGGCACTACAGAGCTTGTGGGTGTTGGGCCGCGCGATGTGGCATTCTTACAGACATTTATTGCTTGCGGGAGCACAGACAGCCTAGAGGGGGCCGCCTAACCTCACGTTGCCACGAACCATGGTTTCCGTGATGCAGCGCCAGGCTGTCTATAGCTGCATAACCGGTCCCTTTGACAGTTTCCTTCCCACCAACTCACTCGGGTTCAAGGTCATTGACAAATCGGTCTAAATCAATGATTAAGGCAGTTTGGGTTCTGCAGGCGCACGAGAACCTATATTTCTTTCCGACTGTTTATGGACCAAACTATTTAAAAGCTAATTTGCATCCTGAAAACCCACAACGCGATCACAATTTGGGTACACGGGGTAGGGTCATCGCTTCTGCGTCCGGTCTGTAGTATGGGTTGCCTCCAGTAAGCTGACGGGTCTCACATACCTGATGGGAGATGTGATTAAATGCTAGAGGAATTAAATTAATTGTTAATTAAATTAAATAAATACCGAGACCGGGATTCGAACCCACAACGTTTGGGTTTGTAAGTAGGTGCAATTTTGCAAGCGCCTTAACCCACACAACCGGAAAGTGTCGCTAGGAACCGCCATAAATTTCGTGAGCGCTACGCAGCAAAATATTAATTTTTTTAATAAAATGACTAATAGCTGAATTATTTATTGTATGAATAAAATACATGAAAAAAAAACAACTAAAATTTCGTTTTTTACATTATTCATATCATTTGTGAATGTGAAATTATAATAACAGTTACTAAAAACTGTTTTTCTGTTTTGTTTTTCTATTATTTGTTAAATAGTCATTTTTGACTTGTTAAGGAGTATATCCATAATCAGGATGACTTTTCCTAAATGAATTCACAATCAATAGATTTTTGTCCAACGAACCCCCTATACTCGATTCATTGTGCACCACTTCCAAAAAAAAAACCTATGCCACTGCTAACCGTGAAGGGTCTTGGGTTCAGTACTTGGTAATGACTGTACTGTTTAGAGGCAAAGGGCTGCGCAAGGAGGTGATTCGGCCGAGATCTTGCTCAAGGCTTTCCCCCCAATTAAGGGTACCGCAAGGAGGGTCTCCCCTAAGAACCGATCCACGGTTGAAAACAGAATAAATAGTCCAAGAGCTGAGGCGAAATTTGGTGACTTATTTGAAGGAAAAAATTAGTCATATATATATATATATATATATATATATATATATATATATATATATATATATATACCTCAGTATTAGCACTTGTCTGCCAACTCAAAGTGGCCGGGTTTCAAAATGGTAGCCAAAAAAAAAATCGGCATTTTAGGACTTTTTTTTTTTTCACGTATAATTCTTAAACAGTGCATTGTATTGAAAACGTTATGGTATATTAAATTAAAGAGCATCAAATTCTGCGTCTAAGAGTACCTCACCGCTTCGAGTTGGCAGACAAGTGCGAATTGAATACTGAGGATGGACATTATGTGGATATATGATTAAAAGTTTTCCTCAAATAAGTCACCAAATTTCGCCTCAGCTCTTGGACTATAATTATCTTCCACAGCCTGTCTCAAACCCGGGATCCAGAGAGTAGTTGCACAGTGCCCTATCCACTGTTAATACAGTTGTTATTACCACATTTTTCAGTAAAAGTGTTTGTTAAAATCTATTAACTTCTACACTCACAATAAATTTTGATTATTAATGATGAGTCGAGATAATATTATGTTGTATTTCTTCTCAAGACGTTTGAATACCGTTTGATTGTAAGACGACAGATTCTGATTAACTCCAGTAATTATCAGACAATGGATTAAACTTTACCTTACTCCTTCATTGAAGATTTTTTTTAAAACGAAGATTTAATTAATCTTATAAAGCCGAAATTACCGCTACATTTTCCTGAACATTTTCCCTAAAACCGTCCTTCAGCACAACTGGAGATCCTTAGAAATAATTAACAACAACGAGATTTCTTTTTTACTTCCTTGTACGAAGTAAAGGAAGTATTGTAATCGCGAAAATTTTCGGTTTTCAGATTTCAACGGAAATATCCATTTTGACCATCCCTGAATCCATTTTGACTAGTTTCGCCGTGGCGTCTGTACATACATACGTATGTACGTTCATATTTCGCATAACTCAAAAACGGTTGGCTGTAGAAAGTTGTAATTTTGTATTTTGAATTATTTTAAAATCTAGTTGTGAACTTCCCTTTTTTATCATTGCTTGATTACCGGAAGTGGTACTTTACTTGAAGGTCATAATTGATTTCCATCAAAAAGTATATTCAAATACTAAGAAAAACTTCTCAAATTTAGTATTTATAATTTATATATTGAATAAAATAACATAATAGATTTTGGTCTAAATTGGAAAACCGGAAGCGGTACTTTACTTGAAGACTTTCATCAAAAATTATATTAAACTATAATGTAAATTATCAAAAATTTGGTAAATAGGACTTTTATTTCGCTATGAATGTATTTACTATATTTTGGTTAAAATTGGTGAGCCGAAAAGGGTACTTTACTTGTAAATCATAATAAGCTTACATCAAAAATTATATATAAATTAAATACATAAATCATATGTTTCGGTAATAAAGGTTACAAACGCAATTTGGTATTCAATCCAATTAAAAATTGTTATTACTTGTTTTAAGTGTTAAAATTGAAAGTAAAATACTGGTTTTCCTCCCCATCTGTGAGATCAACAAGTCTGCAGCATGAGAATAAGATATTAGTTAATTGGGTTTTTCCGCTTAAAATGTCGAAACTGTCGATTTCCAATGCTTTATCCAGTGCTATTGACAGTGTTATTCTTGTCACGGAACATGAACAAATATCTTGGAAACTAGTTACCTACTGGAGGAAGTGCCGTTTTTACTGTAATCTTATGATTACTCGGATACTAGTAACCAAATTCAGTATCACTTTTTGAGCCAGGGATTTATAATTTAATAGGCGTACAAGGAAGTCATGTGTTGCCCACATCAGATATTTTTTAACAGTTTGGACCTTGGAACTTGAATTGAGAACATGAAAAGTTGTTTAGGCCTATTTATATAATTTTATTACGGTAAAGTTTTACCGTAACACAGTTGTGTTGGGATTGCAGATACAATAGATGTCTTGAGGCCCACAGTTTAGAAAAAATGATTAACAGCTTTTTTAACTTTTTCCAGCAGTTTTCCAATTTTAAGCCTGATTCCTTTTTTTTTTTTTTCAAATTAAGTTGAGGGCGTTAATCATTCCCCAGCCAACGTTAATCATTCCCCATTCAGGAACATGAAAGGCGAGAAGTTTTTGCAGAAGGAATTCAAATGACGACATTTACAAAGGAAACACATTTGAGGTACTAAGAATATATTAAGTCATTTAATTTAAACTCACAAAATATTAGATTAGCTTCAATATAAAGAAGTAGTACACAAAAAACCTTCTACAATGCTTGATGGAATTATTAAGTACATAGTTTTTCTGTAAATTGCCCATGAATCGATGCACTTTCTTAAGTGTATCGTTTTGTTTGATATAATTTATGATACATATTGTACCTACTTTATTAAAAGAAATTAGTTGTTGGTAATGGAATCATTCTTTAGTAATTACTCAGAAATTCCAATCAATGTGCCTACTTTTATTACAAGCATACCCGGTATTTTACGCCGGTATATCTGTACCATCTGAAAGTTAATCTCCAATGCCACAGTTAGAGCTTCTATTTCCGGATCTTCGACTAAACTTATTTTATTTTCATTTTATAGTGCTGATTCCATGTTATACCTACATCTCGTTTTTATTAGTCCTCGATGGGGTCACCTTGTAATCAAAAGTGAAGTCCCGCTTGACTCAGATAGGATAGTAGATTTAATGAGATGTCGAAACGGAGTTTTCGACCTCGGTGGCTTTCAGAATCAGTGTTAAACAAACTCAAAACTTCGAAAATTTTGCACTTTTTCAGTTTTTGTCCATTTCGACCACGAAGAAGCATTTTTTTTTTTTTTACAAAGAATGTTATTTGAAGTTTTAAAATAAATTAAATTTGCTATAATTTTAAACCAACTTCGTTTGTATTGATTATAGTCTCTGGGATACAGTGGATAGGGATTGGTGGTGGGGTGTTGGGGGGAGGGAGACAGCGGACCACCAGAGTCTGAACAGAATTTTCCATGTGGGGAGGAGCTGCAGATCGAGTCTTGTTGGTTGTGAAAACAATCAACTTTACAGAAGAAGAGAAATATGTGCTCGATCTATTTACATAATCTACAATTTTGAAAGGACATGAAAATAGAATATACCAAGCTCTTGTAACTAAATTCAACGATGCCCTACAATATCTAGAACAGTGCACAGCATTGCAGTTGCTGTGGATTAACTTTTTTAGAAATGTGACGGATGGGAGACTGTAGTTTGCATCTGAACACCATCCAATGAATATTGGCATTGTTCCATGCTACAGTCTATATTTGTTGCCTTGTGTGCCCATCTTTATCTTCAGGATATGTTGGATTTAAGCAATAAGTTTGTTTCTACTGAATTTACGGCCGACGGTTTCTTTAACATTAGGCGTTCAAAAACGTTCTGCTCAGGTGTTTGGGTAGAGCTGCTGGTGATGGTAGAGCTGGTACTCATCTAATTCAGTTATTAATTGCTACAAAGGTTATATCCGTGGTCGTGGCATAACTGAAACAGCGCTCACACGATGTGCACTGGCTATGGTCTTTCTCCAGAATACATTTGCAGAGATTGAGGATTTTAGCAATGTAAATCCATAAACAACTGAGCAGCACATTGAAATGAGACCATCGCGAATCACCCAAAACGAAGCTGATATAAAAAGCTGTGCCGCTGGTTTATGCAGCACCCTCCTGATAGAGAAATGTTCGTATCCTTTAACAGTGGACTTGTAGTACAGGAAGAAGTCAACTGTCACATTAGAGACTAGAGATATTGGAAGGAAGGTTGCTAGAAGTTGTTGGAAAAAATTTCAAAACGCCAAATTCAAAAGTCAGAACCAAGTAGTGTCTCTTTCTTCTGCCGTACAAACTTGACTGTTGGCCCAAGACTACACTGTTTCACAGGTTATGCATTTTGAACCAATCGGATGACGAATTGAAAAACTTCTTCACATATCAGCTTTTTCCATTTCCAATGTCTATTTTCACAAAAGAGAATGACTCAACTATCCCACCTACGTTTCATTGGAGGAGTCATCTATGCAGACAGTGCTATCGGAATCGAACCTTCGGGTTTTTTATTATTTCATTTTAGTAGTTAGTAATTTCTATAAAAAATACCAAGCATCCTTTTTTACTTTTATAGGTTGAAATTTAAGGTTTATAGATTATAAAGTAACTGTTCACACAGCAGCCGTTGCAGATATTACATTTAGCAATCTATTATTTTTATATTGCTATTTATGAATCTTACAGAATTATATAGAAATTTCATGGTTCTAGCATTTTAATTTTCAATATCCACGTAGAAGAGTTTTAATTTTTTTTTTTTCAAACTCAAATTAATTCTTAGGGATATTACTTTACAGCATTTGTATTAGGGGGTCTGTAAGTTTTTAAAAGAAAATATCTTTCTATTATTGTTTCATTAGGTATTTATTGACTTTACCCTCTTGGTATAAATAAATAGAATTATTCCTAATTTGCCATTTATTTTAGTGATCAGTTACGCTCACGAAATTATGAGCTGGTGACGTCTTTTTCAAGCATGAAAATAAATGTGCTAAATATATTTACATTAAATCCTTTTAATAACTGAATAGGATAAAACAATAAAAAACGTGATGGGCTGCTGTAAAGGATCCAGGCATTTGATAAATCGATCCAAAGATAAACGAATCCCTGGAACGATATGAATGACGTAGCTTAAGCGAAGGCAGGGGATGAGGCAGTTGGTGGGGGTAGCCTATGACGCAGAAAGGAGGGGTGCGTTGCTTCTGACGTCACCCTCCATTCATCCTTTCCCTCACCACCCTCAGAGGGGGTGAGTTATATTCAACTCTACCTTACCACCCCTTTATCGAATCTTATACTTTTTATCTCTACCAAACTTTCAAACCCGATGTTGGGAAGTTTCACCCCTTCGGTTTTTTATTGCTGTTTATTATATCTTGTATATATATATATATATCTTGTATATATCTTGTAGCATTGAAATTTATATGTCGAATTAAGTGTATTTGATATAAATTTTAAAATTGTTTTGTAGAATGAAATATATTCTCAGGACGAAGAGACTGAGACTCATCTTCCTTTTTCATCTATGGTTGCTAAGGATCAGTAGCACTTTAGATGACAAAAGTCGTAAACTGTTTAAATGTTATTAAAAACCTGGATTTTTGAATGAAACCGAAACACAATTCAAAACAGTAAGTTTTAAATAAAATAAAACTATAATATTCTACGTTTGAAATATGTTTTGGGAAGAACCACAATTATAACAAAAGAACAGATTATTAAAACATTTGTTATATAAATATTTTAACTAAACAAAATTCTAAATCTAAAATTATTTATTGTCTTACGTTATGTATATACATGTGTGTATGGGTCGTCGTATATGTGTGTTCCGTCGCACCTTTTCCAACAAAATTACCTTCGTAACCTATTCCCATTTGAAACCCGAAAACTCCAAGTTAAGTCTTTAATGTTCCCCCACTTTGACTACTGCTGTACATGGTGTAAGGGGCGTCTCTGGGGACCTCGAGGCAAAAATAAAACGTTTGAAAAATTGCTTTGTAAGATTTATCTTCAAGATCCCGAGGGAGGTCTCTGTCTCCCGATTCTGTGAAGAGTTGAAGTGGCTTTTCACCCTTCCTACTGTCGTATTTCCTGGTATCCTTCCTCTACAAAGTCATCCAATCCCGCCGTCCATCATACATCCTCGCCCTCCTTCAATTTAAGTCTTCTGTCCACTCATGCCATACCCGTTATCGGTTTTTAGATTTACACGCAAGGGTCCACCGACCCGCAGCTTTTAACAGATCTTTCCATATCCCATCCTCATCCTTTTAGAATTCCATTCCTCCTTCCATCGGTCGCTCCAATAACCTTCCCTCCTTTAAATCCCGTCTTTTCAACCACTTCCTATCCATTCAGTTCCATAAGATTTTATAAATAGGTATTCCTTATTATCAATTAAACATTGTACCTAATTATGTATTAACAGATCACCAAAGCATTTGTAATTTTTAATTATTAGAACTTCAATTTCTCTTAACGATATTTATTTTTAATTTATAAATGTTTGAAATTTATTTTTGTTTAAATACTTTAAAGTTACATCATTATGATTTTGTATAATTTCATCTTCTTTTTTTTATTCATTTTTTTATATACTTCTGTTTTTGTTATTTGTTGATTCCCATGTTCTTTTTTGTTTTATTCTAAAGTTCAACAATATTGACTGTAATATTATTCTAAAGGGACATGTCCGCACCTTTATATTTCAATTTTCCGTTCGAGATATGTTTTTTTTTTTTTAAACAGAAAAAACACATTTTTTCTAATCAGTTAAAATTTCTCTACTGTTACCAACCATTTCTTAAGTTTCTTCCTTAATTCCTAGATTTTTACCCCAACAATTTTTTTCAATTGCACAGTGGTTTTCGTTTTGAAGATAGCAACCTATTGGTATAAAAATTTTTTTTTTGTCAGACGATCATAGCAGCCAAAGCAAACAAATAAAAACGAATAATTGTCATTTATACTCGGTTGAATCTCACGGAATGAATTTTCTATCTACGACCTTGGGAAATTCAAGAGAGTTACTTCATTTCATCAGCTTTCCAACAAATAATGGATGGATAGTTTCTCGGGCATCAAGATATTTTTCTCGGGAGTGGGAGCTTGTGTTTGTTTAGCAGCCCACCGTCTTAAGCGTTCTTTGCGTGAAAGATCTCCAGCTATTTTCAGTCTTTGGTCTGACCTCACTAGGGTATCCACACTCACATTTTCATTTAATTCTGTATTACTTTTCGTCGTAATATTGTCGTCATCGATGTTAGCTCAACTGGTGTTTACACAAGATGATTAAATCAGTTAAGACTGCTAGATCTCTCTGTCGTAATAATTTTTTTATAGCTAGTTATTATTTATAATCTTATTGGATTAAATATTCTCTTGTAATCCGAAATATAATCCGATTTTATTCGATTTGTGAAAACGATATTTGTTCCGGTATTGTGGAAGTTGAACCTACTTTTTCAACAGACTAATCTAGTCTAAAGTTAAGTGATATGTAATATTTTCATCCTGTATCAGAGTAAAGCAACGTTTTCTGTTGTGGTTTCTAATAAAATAGTTGGTCATTTTAATTTGGCAATACTGTGCTGTGGGATAATTTATTATTAAAATGAGAAAATATCAAAATTTAATCAGGTGATCACTCCAATGTTCGTTATTTGCAATGCTAATAAAACTGCACTACGAAAAAACGGTTATAGTTTGAATGTCTGGAATATGAGAAAATCATTTTATTTTTAAATTAATTAATATTTTGAATTCATACAATCAAGTGTGTAAAAATCAATTACTTGTGTGCATTTTTCAGAAAAAGTATTACACTTTCAGGCTTGGCAAAATTTTAATAGAAAAATGAAGAAAAAGATTCTTAGATTTCCGTTTATTTGGTGCCTGAAAAGTAACATTACATTTTATAATTGTATAAATTCATTAATTTTGAAGACATCGAAATGAGTTTTACGGGATTTTTCATGAATTTTCATTGACTATAAATGAGAATATTAAAATTAGGTGTTATCTGTAAACCTAGTGTTTTCGCCGCACATCAGCCGCTCGTGTCGTGACAATAGTTAAAAAGCAATAGCGGTTAGGGGAACTATAGAAGTAGATCGTCAACTTTTACCCCTGGCATTTTTACTTCCTTGTACCAAGTAAAGTAATCGCGAAAATTTTCGGTTTTCAGATTTCGACGGAAATATCCATTTTGACCATCCCTGAATCCATTTTGACTAGTTTTGTCGTGGCGTTCCTACGTTCGTATTTCGCATAACTCAAAAACAGTTTGTCGTAGAAAGATGAAATTTTGTATTTAGGATTGTTGTAAAATCTAGTTGTGAACCTTCCTTTTTGGTCACTGCTTGATCACCATAAGTGGTACTTTAGTTGAAGGTCATAATTGATTTTTATCACAAATTATATTACAATACTATGCAAAACTTCTCAAATGTAGTATTTATAACTTATATATTGATTTAAATAACATACTAGATTTTGGTCTAAATTGGAAAACCAGAAGTGGTACTTTACTTGAAGGTCATAATTGATTTTTATCACAAATTATATTACAATACTATGCAAAACTTCTCAAATGTAGTATTTATAACTTATATATTGATTTAAATAACATACTAGATTTTGGTCTAAATTGGAAAACCAGAAGTGGTACTTTACTTGAAGGTCATAATTGATTTTTATCACAAATTATATTACAATACTATGCAAAACTTCTCAAATTTAGTATTTATAACTTATATATTGATTTAAATAACATACTAGATTTTGGTCTAAATTGGAAAACCAGAAGTGGTACTTTACTTGAAGGTCATATTAGACTTTCGTCAAAAAATATATTAAAATATGATGTAAAACATCTCAAATTTGGTAAATAGGACTTTTATATCGATATAAATGTATTTACTAGATTTTGGTTAAGATTCGTGAGCGGAAAAGGGTACTTTACTTGAAGGTCATAAAAAGCTGACATCAAAAATTATATTTAAATTAAAAGAGAAATCATATGTTTTGGTAATAAAGGTTACAAACGCAATTTGGTTTCCAAACCAATTTAACATTTTTATTACTTGTTTTAAGTGTTAAAATTGAGTTTTTTGAGTTAAACTAGTTTTCCTCCCCATTTGTGAGATCAACAAGTCTGCAACATGAGAATAAGATATTAGTTAAGTGGGTTTTCCGCTTAAAATGTCGAAACTGTCCATTTCTAATGCTTTATCTGGATATCACTGGTGATATTGACAGTTTTATTGTTGTCATGGAACATGAAGAAATATCTTGGAAACTAGTTACCTACTGAAGGAAAACGACATATAATAACGGAATGATACCTCCAGTAACTAGAGTGTGAGTGTGTGTGTGTGTGTGTGTGTGTGTGTGTGTGTGTGTGTGTGTGAATGTGCGCGCGCGCGCGCGTG